>CM053579.1:1566722-1590637 GCA_028646485.1 Cryptoprocta ferox
ACCCAGTGCTCTTCCCCACAAGTGTCCTCCACCCTGACCATCACCCCCCTTCCCCTTTCCCCCTCCCCCTTCCGCCCTCAGTTTGTTTTCAGTATTCAAGAGTCTCTCGTGCTTTGTCTCCCTCCCTCTCCCTAACTCTTTTTCCTCCTTCCCCTCCCCATGGTCCTCTGTTAGGTTTCTCCTGTTAGACCTATGAGTGTTCTCCGCCTGACTTCTTTCGCTTAGCATGACACCCTCGAGGTCCATCCACGTTGCTACGAATGGCCAGATTTCATTCTTTCTCATGGCCATGGAGTATTCCATTGTATAGATGAACCACATCTTCTTGATCCATTCACCAGTTGATGGACATTTAGGCTCTTTCCATGTAAAATCCTTTGAACCCTTAAGCCTAGGGTTAGAGCTGAATCTTTAAATCATTGATCCTCAAATTTTATAATGTACAAGAATCGGCTGGAATCTTTTCCAAGGAGCAGATTCCCATGTCCCAACTCTAGTATTTTAATTAAGTTTTGAGTGGGGCCAAGATATCACCATTTTTTCGTAATACTCCTATTCATTCTGATGTAGGAGGTCCGCGAGAAAATGCAAATGAAATGTCCCGGTGCTGTTGATATTCTCCTTATGAGTAACTGTTTAATGACAAATGATCATATTGATTCTGCCGGGTGAAAGCATAATTTAAATGTTGCAACGCCCGGAGGCTATGTGGGTCTTATGTTCAATCATTCCAAATAAGAGAATGTGGAGACTAAAAATTTTGTTTTCCTATTTGAAAATTTTCCCTCTCAACTCAGGATAGAAAAGATGAAAAGATGATATTTAAATTTGGTATGGATTAAAACATCCTCCAAGCTACCTTCGTGGTAGTGATAATATTTAAGTGCCTTAGAATCACAATGAAGACATATTTGAAATGTTTAACAGCGCTCAGCTGGAAGCTCAAAGCACCTAACATCTAGAAAAATGTGGGGGGAAAGTGCCATTTGTGACCAGATTTCATAGCAGCTGAGTTCTGGCTTTAATTTGCCCCAAAGGCAGTTGGCATCAGGCACTATGCCATGTGCTAGTATTACTTACCCTCTCAAGTAGGTCTCTGGAGCTCACTGTCCAGGGAGGGATGGAAGACTGAGGACATTCTCCCTATACTGACTTTGCCCCATCTTCTGTCCAGATTAGGGCTTTTGCAGGGTTTGGGAGGAGAGGTCACTGTGCCCCAGAAAATGCCAACGAATAAGGGCTCCTGTTTGATGAATCCACTGATACACTGAATACCAGGCCACACTCGCATTCTCCTGACCCCTCCAAAGGTTCAGATTAAAATCATAACAGGCCTAGGAGATTCATTCTGACAGGCTTCTACGGACAACTGTCTCATGTTTGGCTCATTTCTTGGTTTCCAGAAAAATCTAAAGGAGAAGGGAATTGCTGATCCTGAGAAAGTTTTAGGAAAAACTAAAGTTCACGGTGGCGCAGTCTCTAAACTTCAACCCGATCCACAGGTTGGGTTCTGATTTGCTGGAGGCTCTCAATCTATCCTGGAAATTGCTTTCAGCAAAATTTGCAAAGTCCAAGAGTGCCGGCTCTTGGCGAAATAGAGAAAAAAAGGTAAAAATGGATTTGGTGCTCTTAGATCTGTGCTTTGAGAAATCTAAATATATTTTAATGAACACTGATGTAGGGAAGTGCTAAACCTATAGCCCTACTAGGTTCTTTTCCTACTTAAAGTCTTTCTTTTATTGAAAAGTTACTGGAGAGTCAGACAAAGCACTCTGCATATTTCCCTCATTAAGTTTTTACGGCAATCTCAGGAGGAACATGCTATTTTGATGCCCATTTTGTAGGAAAGCTAATTGAAGATAAATACTGTGTATTAAATAACTTGCTTGAGACTAAAAGCTAAATGGGGTAGAGCAATTAGCAGCAGAGTCAACATTTAAACCCGGGCTATCTGACTCTGAGGTTCATGATTTTAGTGATTACAATGTGTTGTAATAACTCAGCCTCTCAACCTACCCTTTCCAACTACTGGCTATAGCCATAGAACACCTGTGTCTATAAGGTCCGTTCTTTCCTGACAATCTTCCCTGACTTGGGATAATATATCATCAACTTCATTGAGTTTTTTTTTTTAATATTTTATTTATTTTTGAGAGAGAGAGACAGCGTGAGCAGGGGAGGGTCAGAGAGAGGGGGAGACACAAAATCTGAAGACAGGCTCCAGGCTCTGAGCTGTCAGCACAGAGCCCGATGTGGGGCTCGAACCCACGAAACGCGAGACCATGACCTGAGCCGAAGCCGGATGTTCAACTGACTGAGCCACCCAGGTGCCCCAACTTCATTGAGTTTTGAAGCTAAGAATTTCTTGGAGGTTTCAGGAAGTCAGCATTCCAATCACATCTGATAGGTCCCTTGTCGGATTGTCTTGGGATCCCCTTCGAGTCTCTTTTCCATCAAGCAGATTGGGAATGCGGTACTGTAGACATAAAGCGCTCATACTTTCTCATGACACATTAATTCCAGTGACTCCTCCTCTTCCAGTACTGACCTACTCTGGAGTAGCGCCTGGACTTTTCCGTCTGTCTTCTTTCCGGTTTTGCAAAGTTCTCCTTGGCTTTTGTATTTCTACTTTCTAGGACTAGACACTCTTCTCAGGTTGTCGTCTTTTGAGCCAGACATCTTCCCCATATAGACACAGTGTTTAATGGTGGCCACCACCTGGATTCCCTGTTGGTATGGTTAGACTGGATTCCCTATTACCGCCTGATTGGATACACTTGAACAAACATTTAGGAAACATTTTATGAGTGCAGGCTCTGTGTTAGGGCCCCAAATACCTGAAAAGGTATGTTCTCTGTCATTGCCAAAGACTGCCCTATGTTAAGACGGAGCCATTTCCTTTCATCAGTTAGCCTTATCTATGGAGTTTTTCCTATGCAACTGCCTTCCTCCAGTTTCACCTTCGTAGGAATATCTCTGTTTGATCTGTGACAGTTCTATTTTTCTAACCCAGATTCATTGAAGGCCCACTGTGACACATGCTTGATAACCTGAGCGATGGCTTCCATGCACCACCAGTCTCCACTTCCATGCCACTGCGGAGACATGACCTGAGGCGGACCATTCCAATTGCTTGCCTTCATCCTCTTTAGATATATGCTCTAGTGGTGTGGACTTTCTTGCTCTATAAACCATTAGAGATTAAGCAACTTTGAAGTTCCTAGCAAGTCTCAAGTACTCACTGGGAGTGAAAGTTGTAGGGGAAGAGTGCTTGAAATCTTCTAAGGCAAGCACTGGCAAACAATATCCAATAAGCCCAAATCCGGCCCATCGCCTGTTTCTGTAAATAAAGCTTTATTGAAACACAGCCAAGCTTTTTCTTTTAAGTGTTGTCTACGGCTACTTCTGTGCCACAGTGGCATGAAAAGATGAGCAGTTGCAAAAGAGAAACAATGGCTCACAAAGCTTAAAGTATTTACAATCTGGGGGTGCCTGGGTGGCTCAGTCGGTTAAGCTCCTGACTTCAGCTCGGGTCATAATCTCAAGGTCTGTGAGTTCGAGCCCTGTGTTGGGCTCTGTGCTGACAGCTCAGAGCCTGGATCGTGCTTCGGATTCTGTGTGTGTGTCTCTCTCTGTCCCTATTCAGCTTGTGCTTTGTCTCTCTCTGTCTCTAAAAAATAAATAAATGTTAAAAAATTATTAAAAAAAAGTATTTACAATCTGACCGTTTACAGAATAGTTTACACGTCCTTGTTCTAAGACATTATTAAACTCTTTAGGGAGCATATTAAATAATAATACACGGCTATCTTAAGTATTCTGATGGTTAAGAGAGTAAACTTAAGATGGATATATAACAAAAAGGATACACTCTAATAGCCTTTGTGTTTTTTGGCCACACACATATGGCCTGAGTAATAATCAAGAAGGTATTCGGCTTGAGCTCTTATTCATATTTCTCAAGTCTCTGACCGTATCGGTTACCCTTGATCCCACGTTGTTCTCATACTCCTTCCAAAGGGGATGCCAGGAGTCCTTTCCTACTTTTTATGAAACAATGCAAGGTGTTCGGAGTCTTAGGGTCTTGGTCGATGTCTTCTTGCCATGTTCCCAAGCAGCATTTAAGCTCCGTTTGTCCAACCTTCTTCAAATGCATGTTCTACCACCATTTTGACTCCCAAGTGGAAGAAACCTTCATTCTAAGCTTAGTGCTTTTATATTTGATTTTGGTTGATTTGTTTTCAGAATATAAACAGTTTTATGGTCCTTGAAAAGGTGAATCTGCTCCTCTAACAAGTTCTCCAGAGACTAAAGCAACTTTTAAATAATGATATTACTAATAATGATAAAAACAGTAACTTTGGATACTTATTTTATACTATAATTATGATGATAATGAGCATTATAATAATAAGCTATACTAGTTTTGAATGCTTATTATATATGTGGGAAATGGTTCCAAGTTCTGGACAAAATTAACTCACATAATCCTCCCGATATTTCAGTCAGTCTGGCACCAGAGCCCATGTTTTTAATCACTTTGCAAAAGACATATTACTAGGGAGTTTGTACTGGTTCTTCAACATGGGCCGAACATAAGTGGTATTACTAGTTGAATGTCTTTGAGGGTGTTCCCTAAAAAAATAGAGTACACACGTATCCACATATATGAATATACGTATTTTATATCCATATATGTATACATACTATACACTAAGTACTTAACTTATGTATTTTCAAATGTTTGTTGAAAGATGCATGGAAAATTTACTTATCAAAAAATATTGTCAGAAAGTATACGGAAGGCATTGCTGTAGTTTGGAAGGAATGCTTCAGTTGCCTACCAGACGTATGCATACTGAGAGTAACACACTTGTGTAAATTGAATTAAAACACAGTAGCAAACAAAAATCAAGTTTGGACTCCTGACCAGCGATAGAAATAAGTATTACAGCTACGTACAATTTCTTCCTCCATTATATTGTATTATATTATATTATTATATTATTATAATTTATTTTCTGCTTCCTCTCCTTTCCCGTTAGTACTTTATATAGCAATTGTTCTGATAGGTCATTTTACAATTTAGTCACTGTGTCACTTAATGTTCAAGCGGGACCGTGATTTACTTAAAGGAGAAATTAACATCATCAATACCGTGGCTGTGATTTGGAGATGGTTATAAAGGCTGTTGGGACTTTGTGTCTCTCCTCCTTGGGGACAGGGTGGGAGCATATTGTTGTTGTTGTTGTTTACCTTATTTTATTTTATTTTTCAGAGAGATGGAGCGAGAGCGAGTAATGGGGAGGGGCAGAGAAAGAGAGAGAGAGAATCTTAAGCAGGCTGCATGCTCAGCACGGAGCCGGGCATGGGGCTTGATCCCACGACTGTGGGATCATGACCTGAGCTGATATCAAGTGTCAGATGCTCAACCGACTGAGACACCCAGGCGCCCTGGGTGGGATCATATTTTTATCAATAATGCTGCCATTTTGTCAGGCAGAAACAAAAAGTTGTCACCATTGCTGACTGAAGTTGAAATACACGTAGAAGTGTTGGTACTGAAGCTGAGAAGCCAAAGGGGGCACGGGGCGGGGGGGGGGCGCGTTAAACAGCGCATTTAGCTTCGTGACTGGGACTCTGCGACCACATTTCTCCCTTGTCTTCTGGCTCTCTGTTAGGTCCCAGCAGCGGAGACACTAGAGGAGGACTGCAAGCCTGGAGAAGGGGACAGAGACCTTGTTCCTTCCTGTCTGCTTCCCGTTCCTACTGCTGTCATCCAGCCTTGGCCCTCAGCCTGGGAGCGTCAGCTCATTTCAGCCTTCTCAGAACTAGTCAGGGGTCGCCCCTCCGCAGAGGTCGAAGTCCCAGGCCCGTGCGGCCCTTCCTCTAGGCCTCGGCAGTACAGGCGGCAGCCAGTCAGCCCCCTCTCCTCAGAGTCTGATTTCCAGCGCTGCACAGCCCCCCCTCTGAGCTTCGAGGTCCAAAACCCAGCACCTTCCTTTTCTTCTCCCGGTCACGAAGGTGGGAGTGGCTTCCTGCCCTTGTTGCCTCTGCGCGCAGGTCCTCTAGTACCCAGTCTTCCGAGCTCGGGTAATCAATTCTCTATATTAAATCCACTCTGTTGAAATACTTTGTGTAGCTTTTGTTTGCCTGGCTGGATCCTGACTTCTAGCGTACTTTAGAGGTTATATGCCAATTATATTCTCAATAAATCTCGAAAAATAAGAAAAATGGACAAAGCATAGGAATAAGGGGCTTACAGAAGAAAAACCCAAATTAAAGCAACAATGAGCTATCACTTTACACTCATTAGTTGGCAAATACACCTACACATCTAGGAACAAACGTAATACGAAATGCTGGCAGAGCTGTAGGGATATAGGAGCACCTGCATACTGCCGCTGGGAATGTAGACGGACACAGCCATTCTGGAGAACAGCATGTGAGTGTTGCTAGCTTATACATATAGTAATTCTGCTTTTAGGTATACGTCACAAACGTGTAAGGTAATCTTACACAAGGCGTAAGGTGGCATGTGTAAAAAAGCTCACTGCAGCTTTATCTGTCTGTCGTGCCTGGGAAGCGCAAGCAATATGGACACCCATCACTGAGGAAGGACACTGGGAAAACTATGCACTATTTGCAAGCAAGGCTATATGTAGATGCAGCAATATAAAGAAAGCTTAAAAGCATGGTGCTGAAGAACTTCTGTGGCCAGTAATGACAGAGTAAGTAATTTGAATTATAGTTCTCACTGAGAACAACCGGACAGGCTCAACAAACTATGGAAAATATTTGCTTGAAGATATCCAACTGACAGGGGTACCTTGCTGGCTCAGTTGATGGAGCATGTGACGTTTGATCTCGGGGTTGTGAGTTCAAGCCCCATGTTGGGTGTAGGGATGACTTTAAAAATCTTGAAAGGGGCGCCTGGGTGACTCAGTCGGTTAAGCATCTGACTCTTGGTTTCGGCTCAGGTCATGATCTCACGGTTTGTGAGTTCAAGCCCCACGTTGGGCTCCATGCTGACAGCTTGGAGCCTGCTTGGGATTCTCTCTCTCCCTCTCTCTCTGCCCCTCCCCTGCTCACTCTGTCTGTCTCTCTCTCAAAAATAAATAAATAAACTTAAAACATTTTTTTAATAAAAATCTTTAAAAAGAAAAAAAGAAGAAAATATCCAAATGATAACAGTTAGTGAAGCATTATGGGGCCACGCTATGGGAGAAAGGGGAAACAGAAAGGTGATCTCAGCTGCTGATTCCAAAAGAGTCAGCTGAGAGTATGAGAAGCTGGGCACAGCTGTTGACAGACGTATGACACAAGGGATCCAGACTTGGAGTTCAGGACCCACCAAAGAGGTGGCATCTTTGGGTTGAAAGCCCAAAGGTCTAGGAGTAAACATAAAGTGTATATAGAATAGCCTTATAAAATGGACTGTAGCCCTGCCCCTTAAGGGACTGTAGTCAAGATCTGGGACGTTTTAATACCTGGAAACTGGATTAAGGAAATCCAAGATTTCTAGTGTCTCAGCTGCCTGCCAGAAGCAAATACAAATCTTTTCTGGAGGAAGACACATCATCCTTCACCTGAATTTACTTATGCAGTAAATTTCCATGTACAAGGTCCAACATTCAGCTAAAAACAACCAGGTTATAGGGAGGGAAGAAAATGTAAAAAAATAAATAGAGTTACAGAAGCAGCAGGTAACAGTAACAGAAGGGCGCTTCATGGGCTCAGTCGGTAGAGCAGGCAACTCTTGATCTCAGGGATGTGAATTCAAGCCCCACATTGAGTGTAGAGCTCATTAAAAATCAAGCAAACAAAGAAACAAACAAAACACAGTAATAGAGCTACAGGAACTCCAGTAATGGAATTAATGCCAGACCTTATTTATTTATTTTTATTTATTTATTTTGAGAGAGATGGAGAGAGCGTGACTGGGGGAGGGGCTGAGAGAGAGGGAGAGATTGAAAATCTCAAGCAGGTCAGGGTGCAGATTCTGGTGGGGGGGAGCTCGATCTCATGAAACTGTGAGATCATGACCTGAGCCAAAATCAGGAGTTGGATGCTTAACCGACTGAGCCACCCAGGCACTGCCATAGACTTTAAAATAATCATATTTAATACGTTTAAGGAAATAAAAGACAAAACTGAGAAATCGGCAGACATTTTGAAACTACAAAAAGAATAAAATAAAAATTCTAGAAATGTGAAATACAACAACCAAATTAAGAGTTTGGTTTAATTAAGTGGATTGGTTTAAACAGGGGCTGAAGAGAAAATCAGTGAGCTGGAAGTTAGGTCAGAAGAAAATAGCCAGGGGGCGCCTGGGTGGCTCTCTGGGTCAAGTGAGCGACTCTTGATTTCAGCCGAGGTCATGATCTCCCAGTTGGTGGGATCAAGCTTTCATCTGCTTCTGCACTGACAGCATGGAGCCTACTTGGGATTCTCTCTCTCTGCCCCTTCCTTGCTCATGCATGCACACTCTCTCTCTCTCTCTCTCTCTCTCGCAAAATAAATAAATAAACTTAAGAAAAGCAGAAAATAAGCAGAATAAAGCCTGGAGAGGTAAAAGGATAGTACAAGTGTAGAATACTTTATCCAACGAAAGTATCTACGCTAGATCACAAAAGTGGCAATAAATTCTTCCTATTGTTGTGTTCACGTCCTTTTACAAGTTGACCTTGCATTCCTCCTTTCAGGAGATGGACTCCATTTCTGCATGGTCAAATATGGCCTTGGCCATGTGACCTGCTTTGGTCAATGGGACATTCACAAGTGTGAAGCTTAAAAAGTGTTTGTACGTCAGGACTTTCTCCCTTGCTGCTCTCTGGAATGCTATGACCACTACCATATGAACACACCTGGGCTTGTCCACTGGAGACACAGGCCCCAGCCGCCCCAGCCACCCTGTTAGGTGATAGTAAACACATGAGTGAGCTTAGGCAAGACCAAAAAAAGAACCATGCAGCTGAGCGTGTCCCAAATTGCTGACACACATAATGGTCAGTGGATGAATTATTGTTTGGTGGTGGTTCCCTGCATAGCAAAGCTAACTGATAAACTTTGAGAAGGAAGCGAAACAAAGACATTTTCAGGAAGACAAAACCAGAGTGAATTCCTTACTAGTAGAACTTCACCAAAGGAAGTCCCAAACTTTTGAAACATTAACAGTAATTGAACAATGCTGAGACATCTAAATAGCATCATTAGTGGCCTTGCCTTGTTGAATATGATATAGGTCAGTTGTGATACCCAACTTGGTGGTGAATCATATGTGGAACAAGGTGTATGTTAGGTATGCACAGTAGGACCAAATTACAAGGTGTGTCTTAACATACTTTGTCAACTGTATACCTTAAAGTGTATAAAATCTGAGGTCCATTTTTCTAATTAAAAGATTATTTAGGGACATCTGGGTGGCTCAGTTGGTTAAGTGTCCGACTCTGGATCTTGGCTCAGGCCATGATCTCACGGCCTGCGAGATTGAGCCCCGTGTCGGGCTCTGCGCTGTCAGCACAGAGCCTGCTTGGGATTCTCTCTCTTCCTCTCTCTCTCTGCCCCTCCCCAACTCGTGCTCTCTCTCTCTCTCTCTCTCTTTCTCTCTCTCTCTCAAAAATAAATACATGAATATTTAAAAATAATAAAAAAAGATTATTTAAATTTGACTATAATTTCACAGTATACTTTGTTGGAACTGGCTATTGGGAAGGATTAAAGATGAATTTTGAAAGTATACTATCACTTCCTTTTAGGCAAACGTTTAAAATGAACATCCCGAGTTTATGGAAATTACTTTAAAAACTCTTTTTCCGGGGCACCTGGGTGGCTCAGTTGGTTAAGCGTCCTACTTTGGCTCAGGTCATGTTCTCATGTTTATTGAGTTCGAGTCTCACACTGGGCTCTGTGCTGACAGTGCAGAGACTATTTGGGCTTCTCTCTCTCCCTCTCTGTCTACCCCTCCCCTGCTCTCTCTCTCAAAAAATAAACTAAAAATTTTTTAAAACTTCTTTTTCCATTCCTGACAATGTATTATTGTTCCTCTACCATGAGATTTACTAAAACATTAAACAGTTGAGATATATATTATCATTTGCAAGTAAACTCTCATCAATCTGACCTTAATTCAATAAGATAACAAGAAAGAAGCTAGATAATATACCAAATTTTAAGACTTTAAATTAGTATATATGGTATGCATTCCATCATGGAAGGGGCTGTATTTTGTCCTTACTGGAACACGCACTTACTCAGGACATGGGTTTGCCTTCCCTGCACACAACGTCTCTGTCAAAACCACCGTCTGTGGACTGACAGAGTGCCCTGCCCACCCTCATGGCACTCCACACGGCATTGCTTCTGAGAAAGGAACTCCCTTCACAGCAAAAGAAGCGTGTCGAAGGGCCCATGCCCATAGAATTCGCTGGTCTTACCACGTTCCCCTGCATCCTGAAGCAACTGGCTTGATAGAACAGTGCAGTGGCCTTTTGAAGACTCAGATACAGCGCTGGCTAGGGGGCAGTACCTTGCAGGGCTGGAGCCAGGTTTTCCAGAAAGCTGTATATGCTCTGAATCGACATCCACTAAATGGCGCTCTTTCTCCCATAGCCAGGATTCATGGGTCCAGGAATCAAGGGGTGCAAATGACACTAACTCCCTATAACCCCTAGTGACCCACCAGCAAAATTTTTGCTTCTTGTTCCTGTGACCTTGTGCTCTGCTCTCCTAGGGGTCCTGGTTCCAAAGGGAGGTGTGAGAAGTAAGGGAAATGATTCATTTTCAGAAATATCAAATACAAGCCATGCTGTCTAGTTAACAGTAGGTTTACAACCTATTGGAGATATGAACACCTCTCACCCTCATAATGGAGTCCCAATCCCTTGGACATTTCACTTCCTGGTTCTTCTTCCCCTCTCGATTCTCGCGCTCATTTTCTCAGGCTTTGCAATGAGCGAGTGGCAAAGAACAAAGGGAGGAGGGACTAAAAGTCTCTCCGTCACCTCAGGGAATGTACATTTGTTCCAATCACACTGCTTTTTGCCTTCCATGGGCTTAGGCGACACAGGTAAGGCTGTCACCTCTGTAGGGCTCAGCCAATGAGGAACCAGGGGAGGGATTTGCATGCTAGGAGATAAATTGTGTGCTGTAACTGCCCCAGCGAAGAGCTCAAAGTGGCCGGGCTTAACTTCCAGATCAATGGAATCAGTGTTGGGCTTCCGTTGGAGAGAAGACTTTCCTCCTGTTAGAAGTAAGCCCATGGACCCAATCAGAGGAGGGATGCGGAGACTCGGAGCGCAGCGAAGCCAGGCTTTAATCAACAGTCTCGCAAGAGTGGGTGTGTGATGGACAGGCTCACTCGGGGCAGCTGCAACAGACAATTTATCATGTTCTTTATACATTCGAAATACCAGTCCTTTCTCAGATATGGGGCTTGTTAGTATTTTCTCCCAGTCTGTAGCTTGTCTTTTTATCCTCTTACTTAACAGAGTCTTTCAGAAAGCAAAAGTTTTTAATTCTAATGAAGTCTAATCTATCAATGTTTCCTTGTATGGATCATGTTTTTGTGTCAAATCTATGAGCTTTTTTTGCATGGCCCGAGGTCCTGAGAGATTTCTCTTCTCTGTTTTTGCCTAGGAGTTTTACCTTTATGCCTATGATCCATTTTGCGTTAATTTTTGTATAAGGTGTGAGACTTTGGTCAAGGTTCATTGGGTATCCAGTTGCTCCAGGGTGATTCCTTGAAAGTCTGTCCTTACTCCATGGAATTGCTTTTGCATCTTGGTCAAAAATCAGTTGCGTATATTTGGGTGGGTCTGTTTCTGGGTTCTCTATTCTATTTCATTGATTTGTGCGTCTTTCCTCTACCAATAGCACACCATCTGACTTACTGTAACTATATAATAAGTCTTGAAGTTGGGAAAAGTGATTCTTCTCATTTTATTCTTTTTTAAAAACTGGTATTCTAATTTATTGCCTGTCAGTATAGATTTTAGAATAATACTGTCTATATCTACAAGAAATTTTGCGGGGATTTTTATAGGAATTGCATTAAATCTGCATGTTAATTTGGTGAGAATTGAGATCTTTTCTATATCGAGTCTTGTTTAGATCTTTCATGAGCTTTTTGTAATTTTCAGCATACAAGTCTCATACATATTTTGGTAGATTTATACCTAAGTATTTTTTTGAGCTCTTGTAACTGATACTGTATTTTAATTTTGGTGTTCATATGTTCATTTGTAGTATACTGATCTGTATACGGCAGCCTTGCTGAATTCCCGTATTAGTCCTAGGAGTTTTTTTTATACACTCCTTGGGATTCTCCACATAAACACTCATGTCATCTACAGATAAAGACAGTTTTATTTCTTCCTTTCCTTAAAAAAATTTTTAATGTTTATTCATTTTTGAGAGACAGCACAACTGGGGGAGGGGCGGAGAGGGAGGGAGACACAGAATTGGAAGCAGGCTCCAGGCTCTGAGCTGTCAGCACAGAGTGCGATGCAGGGCCTGAACCCATGAACCATGAGATCATGACCTGAGCCCAAGTCGGACGCTTATACGACTGGGCCACCCAGACGCCCCTCTTTCTTCCTTTCTAATCTGTATGCCTTTTATTTCTTTTTCTTGCCTTAAGTCTTGCAAGACTTGCATTGCGAGCCAATGCATTGGCTAGAACTTCTAGCACTATTTGAAAAAGAGTAGTGAGAGCAGACATCTTTGCTTTGTCCCCTCTAGATCTCAGGGGGAAACAGTCTTTCACCTTTGAGTATAATATAAACTGTAGAACTTTTGTAGGTGCCTGTAATCAGGTTGCGGAGGTTCCCCTTCTCTTCCTATTTTTCTTAGAGTTTTAAATCATGAACAGGTGTTGAATTTTGTCAAATATTTTTTTGTATCAATTAATACCATTACGTGCTTTTTCTTCTTTTTTAAACTGTTAATATGGTGGATTGCATTGATTAATTTTCAAATATTGAACCAGCCTGCATCCCCAGAATAGACCCTCCTTGGTCTTGGTGTATAATTCTATATCTTGCTGAATTCCACTCACTAACATTTTATTAAGAATTTCTAGGGCATCTGGGTGGCCCAGTCAGTTAAGCATCGGACTTTGGCTCAGGTCATGATCTCACGGTTTATGACTTCGAGCCCCACATCGGGCTTTCCGCTCTCAGCACCGAGCCCTCTGCGGATCCTCTGTCTCCCTCTCTCTCTCTGCCCCTCCACCCTCATCTCTCCCTCTCAAAAATAAATAAACATTAAAAAAAAATCTCTATGTTTAGGGGCATCTAGGTGAGTCAGTCAGTTGAGTGTCTGACTCTTGATTTCTGCTCAGGTCATGGTCTCATGGTTCAAAGGCTCAAGCTCCGAGTCAGGCTCTGCATGGAGAGCGTGGAGCTTGCTTGAGATTCCCTCTGCCCCTCCCCCACTCACGCTCTCTTTTTCTCTCTCAAAAATAAATAAAAACTTTAAAAAATTGTTTAAAAAATAATTACTGTTTATATTCATGAAGGATATTGGTTTTTATTTTTTAATTTTTTAAATTTTTTTAAAATTTTTAACGTTTTTTTAATTTATTATTGAGACAGAAACAGAGCATGAGTGGGGGAGGGGCAGACAGAGAGGGTGACACACACTCGGAAGCAGGCTCCAGGCTCTGAGCTGTCAGCACAGAGCCCGATGCGGGGCTTGAACCCACCAACCGCGAGATCATGACCTGAGTCGAAGTCGGCTGCCCAACCGACTGAGCCACCCAGGCGCCCCGGATATTGGTTTTTAGTTTGTTTTTATTTTTAACTGTCTTTGTCTGGTTTTTGTACCAGAGTAATATCAGCTTCATAAAATGAATTGAGAAGTGTTCCCTCCTCTTCTATTTTCTGGAAGAGACTGTATAGAATGGATATTTATCTTCTGTTAATGTTTGGCAGAATTCTCCAGTGAAACCATCTGGTACTGGAAGTTTCTTTTTTTTGGTGGGGGGAGATTTTAAATCAATTCAAATTAACGAAACTTAATAGTTATGGGGTTATTCAAACTATCTATTTTATTTGGATGGGTTGTGGTTTGCGTTTTTGAGGAATGGGTCCGTTTCCATTTCTATTTTTGTCAAATGTCTGTGTATGAGTTGTTGGTAGAATTCCTTATTATCCCTTCGATGCCTGGAGGGCCTGTGTTGGCATCCCTCATTTCATTCTTGATATCAGGCATTTGTGTCTTCTCTCTTTCTTGTCAGTCTTCTAGAGGTTTGTCAATTTTATTGATCCTCGCAAGCAATCAGCTCTTTGTTTCATTGATTTTCTCTTGTTTTTCTGCTTTTGATGTCCTATTTTTTATTTTTTATTTTATTTTTTAAGCTCTACACCCAATGTGGGGCTGGAACTTGCAGCCCTGAGACCAAGAGTCACATGCTCTACCAACTGAGCCAGCTGGGTGACCCCGATGTCCTCTCATCTTTATTGTTTCCTTCTGCTCGCTCTAGGTTCATTCTGCTCTTCTTTTTCTAGTTCCTTGAGGTAGGAGCTCAGGTTGCTGATTTGAGACTTATCCTTTTTTGTCTAATGTGTGCATTTAGTGTATAAATTTCCCTCTCGGTGCTGCTTTAGCTGTGTCCCACACATTTTGCTAAGCTGTATTTTCATTT
This sequence comes from Cryptoprocta ferox, assembly GCA_028646485.1. Taxonomy (NCBI): domain Eukaryota; kingdom Metazoa; phylum Chordata; class Mammalia; order Carnivora; family Eupleridae; genus Cryptoprocta; species Cryptoprocta ferox. The sequence goes on from CM053579.1 coordinate 1,581,370, forward strand.
TCTTTATTTTTTTAATGTTTACTTATTTTTGAGAGATAGATAGAACATGCAAGGGTGCGGGGCGGGCAGAGAGAAAAGGTGTCAGGGAATCCAAGCAGGCTCTGCACTGACAGCAGCAAGCCCAGTGTGGGGCTTGAACTCACAAACCGTGAGATCATGACTTGAGCTGAAGTCGGAGGCTTAACCAACGGAGCCATCCAGGTGCCCCTATTTTTTCATTTTCATTCAGTTCAGTGTACTTTTTAAAATTTCCTTGGACACTTCTTTGTTGACCCATGGATTGTTTACAAGAATATCATTTAGTTACTAAGTGTTTGGAGATTTTCCTGTTGTCTTTCTGTTATTATTAAGGTGTTAAGCTGATGGGTGTCGATACCGGAAAGGAGACCAAAAATGCCATGTAATCCCAACTTTTTCTTGTCCCAACGCAAGGAAGGCCAGCCTTTCCTATTTGGATGGCCAGAAAGTTGATGCCATTGAGAAGCTACTTGGGACTCGGAGGTCATCCACTTGCCTTTTTTGTCACCTGATATTATCTATTTAAAGCCTTCTTTGCCCTGGGCCCCAGAAGTTTGCAAAAGCATTTGTCAGCATGCTTTCAGTTTACAGCCTCGCTCATGGAATTCTACAACCAGAAGATTTTGCTCGTTTGATGGAGCAAGCATGTTGGGGTTCGGACGCCACCACCCTCTATAAGTCCGGAAGAACTAAAGGCGTTAGAGTCTCACTGAGAGGGTTTACTGACAGCCACACGCAAAGCCGTTGGGTAAAGGTGAGCCGAGCGAGTTGCAGCGGCGTGCTCAGGAGCCAGTGAGTCCCTCATTTATTTCATCCATGGTTTACTGAGGATTTTTGTTTCTGAAAATTTATGGCCATGGACCCAGGGGTAAATAAAAATCACTCTCTGACCCTGACCACCTTTGTCTTGACTCTCGAAACTTAAACGAAGAGACGGTGGGAGGCTGGCCGGGACTTATCATCACCCGAGCTTGGCAGCAGATACCCCATTTTGGGGGCTCTAAAGGAAGACAAGGAAGAAAAGAAACTAAAAACTGCTGTGTTCGTTGCTCAGTTGGAACTCTTTTCTAAAGAGAGTGCTCTCTAGCCTGGGCAACCTCTAAGGGGGAGAAAGGAAGAAAGAGACTGTATGTCCTTGTCTGAAGAAACCAAGGATAGTGGAAGAGGGATTGTAGAAAAAGACTGGAGGAGGAAGAAATTGCAGGCACAGGAGAATCAGGAGCCTAGAGGGACAGGAAGCTCAGCTAGGAAACACTTGACAAAATGCTCAAAACTCAGGGTGCTTGGTTGATGGAGCGTGCGACTCTTGATCTCAGGGTTGTGAGTTTGAGCCCCACGTTGGGTGTAGAGATTACTTAAAAATAAAATCTATGGGGCGCCTGGGTGGCTCAGTCGCTTAAGCGCCCGACTTCGGCTCAGGTCATGATCTCACAGCTTGTGGGTTCGAGCCCCGCATCGGGCTCTGTGCTGACAGCTCAGAGCCTGGAGCCTCCTTCCGATTCTGTGTCTCCCTCTCTCTCTCTCTCTCTCTCTCTCTCTCTCTCTGCCCTTCTCCCACGCGCGATCTCCCTCTCAAAAATAAATAAAACACAAAAAATTAAAAAAAAAATAAAATCTAAAAAAAAAGGTTCAAAATGCAAAGGGCTGAGGGAATCTCAGAGGTGGGAACTGAGGAATCTATGTCCACAACGTTGCCTAAGGCCAATCCATCCTTACCTCTTGGGGTAGGCACAGGCTGCTGGCATCTCGGATTAGCTCTTTACTCTTCCTCTTCCTCCATGGTCTCCACACAAATAGGTTCTCTGGGGATGTGTGTTCTTAAATTCTTCTAAATCGCCCAGAAAGCTGCTGGGGAGAGGTTGCCCTGTTCTTCTGGAGGAGATTGTCTGTAGAGCTCCTGGGGGAAGGCACTTGATTTAGTTACTCTGTGCCTTCTTTTTTTTTTAAAGGATTCTTTTAAAAAATGTTTATTTTTGATAGAGAGAGACAGAACATGAGCGGGGGAGGGGCAGAGAGCGAGGGAGACACAGAATCCCAAGCAGGCTCCAGGCTCTGAACTGTCAGCACAGAGCCCGATGCAAGGCTTGAACCCATGGACCTCGAGATCATGACCTGAACCAGAGTCGGAGGCTTAGCCAACTCTGTGCCTTCTGAAAGAAAAAGGGCATCGCAGAGAGGGGCCACCTCACACCAGGCTGGGAAAGATCCCCAAGCTGAAACAAGTTGTTGCGTCCTTTTGGGCCCTAAAGAGTAAAGACGGTGGTTAATTTTTTTTTAAAGAGAACTTAAAAGAAAGTTTATTTATTTTGAGAGAGAGAGAATGAGAGCATGTGTGCTCGCGAGCAGGGGAGGGACAGAGAGAGAATCCCAAGCAGGATCCATGATGTCAGTGCAGAGCCCCATGTGGGGCTCGATCCCATGACCCTGATATCATGACCTGAGCCAAAATCAAGAGTTAGATGCTTAATTGACTGAGCCACCCCGGCATCCTGGTGGTTAAATCTGAGATATGGAACAACAACAACAACAAAATAATAGTTTACTGAAAGGATAAGCCATAATCATGCGTAAAACAATATCCTTTGTGAAAAGCTGCAGTAGAAGAAATAAAATCCCATTATAAAGGAACTAGAGAAACAAGAGAACATTTCGAAAAGGCACTCACCCCCTAACTCTTCCACACTTCCAATAAAATAGAACGATGCTGGGGGCGCCTGGGGGGCTCAGTCAGTTAAGCGTCTGACTTCGGCTCAGGTCATGATCTCACGATTCGTAGTTTTGAGCCCCTCATCGGGCTCTGTGCTGACAGCTCAGAGCCTGGAGCCTCCTTCCGATTCTGTGTCTCCCTCTCTCTCTCTGCCCTTCCCCTACTCTCACTCTGTTTCTCTACTGTCACGTTAAAATTTTTTAAGAAAGAACGATGCTGGGGTGCCCGGTGGCTTAGTCAGTTGAGTGTCTGACTTTGGCTCAGGTCATAGTTCTCGGTCCATGAGTTCGAGCCCCACATCGGGCTCTGTGCTGGCAGTGCGGAGACTACTTGGGATTCTCTCTCTCTCTCCCCCCACCTCTGCTCCTATCCCCCTTGTGCCCTCTCTTTTTCAAAATAAATAAATTTAAAAAATAAAAAATAAACTTAATTACCTCCCAACATCCCCCCACCTCCAAATATCATTCCAGTGGGGATCAGGGCTTCAATGTATTGTTAAAGAAGAAAAATTCAATTGAGCAAATTCAAAGTGATTCGTGATTCGGGCAGCATCCCGTCTAGCAAGAAGAAGTTTGCTCCAAGGAATTGTACAAAATAGAAGGGTTTTTTTTTTAATGTTTTTTTTTTAAATTTATTTTTGAGAGACAGAGAGAGACAGTGTGATCAGGGGAGGGGCAGAGAGAGAGAGGGAGACACAGAATCCGAAGCAGGTTCCAGGCCTGAGCTGTCAGCACAGAGCCCGACGCGGGGCTCGAACCCACAAACCGTGAGATCATGACCTGAGCCGAAGTCAGATGCTTAACCGACTGAGCCACCCAGGCGCCCCCAAAATGGAAGGTTTTTATAGGAAGGAAGGTAGGCCCCAAAAGTTATTGGCAAAAGATAAAAAAGCATTATTCCGGGCAAGGTCACAGTCTCTTAGGGGGAAGGACAAGGAGTCATTTTTGGTTTTTTTTTAGTTTATTTATTTTGAGAGAGCGAGAGCACAAGCAGGGGAGGGCAGAGAGAGGGTAGAGACAGAATCCCAAGCAGGCTCCACAGCATTAGCACAGGGCCCCGATGCGGGGCTTGAACTCTCGAACCTTGAGGTCATGACCTGAGCTGAGATCGAGAGTTGGATGCTTACCTGAGCGAACCACCCAGGCGCCCCAGCACGAGGAGCCTTCTCAGGTGGATGACCTCATCTTCCTTTGGAGGGTGAAGAAACGCCATGTCACAGATTCCCTCATTGGCACTGACCAGACAATTCCTGACTGACCATTAAGACTTACATTTCTGGGGGAGGTTGACAGCGCAGTTAGCTTCGGTGTTAAGCCCTGGTTGGGTGGCTTGGCCTCAGTAATGCCATTTGGGGCCTGTGGTCTTCTTTTGAACAATTCCCCCCTTTCGATTAGACCCTCAGCTGAACAGAGACGCGTGACCGAAATGTAAGGCGTTAGTTAGCACGTCTCCCGGCCATCGCTCCGCTCCGTGGTTCCCGTGGCTCTTACCGATCCTCCGTGCGCTGCTCACAGGTGAGATGGTTGCTGGGTCCCTGTGATCTCCACAGGCCACGATTTCAGGTCCACACCCTTAAGTCAGCCGCTCTTTTCACTTTTCCTCTGCCGTCCCAGGCTCAGGGACGGCATTTGCTTGGTAGTTGGCCCCTGTGAACGGGCATTTGCAGCTTCGGAGCGGAGACGATCCACCAGGGCCATTGTGATAACTGTAAAAGCAGGACAACTCGCAGTGTCCGGAGTGCGCTTCGGAGCCACGGCCCCAGGACGCGAACCAACCCAAGAAAGACCTCACTGAAGCAGTCACCGTCTTAAGCCAAGTGGCTTGCTCAGTGATCTTACGTAAGTGAATTTCAGCATCCCCGGAAGTGTTAATCCAGATATAACAGGCGATGTTAAGTCACACTACAGACACCTCTTTGCTCAGCTCACAAATCATCAAAGGCTATCCTATTTTTAACAACTATTTGGCCTAGAGAATCTAAGGGTCTTTAGCAGAAGATTCTGTAATAATTCCAGGGATTAAGGGAAAATTCCGGATCACAGACTTATTTACATTTATCCCTAACCGGGTCAGGACAGGCCAAGGGAATGAATTCAACACTTTACATGCAGGGAGTCAACCAAGGAAATTTCTTGTTTTGCTTGTGAAAAATTGGGGCACAATTACATTTTCTCCTAGGCTGAAATAAAAGGTTGGTCTAATTACCAGAAGTGACTTCCCCACTTAGCGATGGCCTGGGAGATACAGATGAGGTTGTTATCTTTCCCGGCCACTGCTCGACGAAAGGAAAGGAAAAGGAGAAAGGGTTTCATGTTTAACACTTTTGTTTTTAGTTTTTTAAAAATGTATTTATATTTGAGAGAGCCAGAGACAGCGTGAGCAGGGAAGGGACAGAGAGAGAGGGAGAGTGAGAATCCTAAGTAGGCTCCGAGCTGTCGGCACAGAGCACAGAGCGTGACGTGGGGCACGAACCCGCGAAACCCTGAGATCGTGACCTGAGCCAAAACCAAGAGTCGGACACTTAACCAATCTGGGCGCCACCCAGGTGCTCCCAGAGGGTTTCATGTTTAAAGTATGAAATTAGGGACGCCTGGGTGGCTCAGTCGGTGGAGCGTCCGACTTCGGCTCAGGTCACGGTCCCATGGCTCGTGGGTTCGAGCCCCGTGTCGGGCTCTGTGCTGACCGCTAGCTCGGAGCCTGGAGCCTGCTTCGGATTCTGTCTCTTTCTCTGCCCCTCCCCTGCTCACGCTCTGTCTCTCTCTGTCTCTCAAAAATAAATAAATGTAAAAAAAAATTTTTTTTGAATAACGTATGAAATTAAAGTATGAGCCCCTCCCCCGCTCGCATGCTCTCTCTCAAAATAAATAAATAAACTTAAAAAAACCAAGTATGAAGGCTTATTCTGTTGCCTTGGCTAGAAGCTCGCTACCCTAATGTCAGCTACTTCTCTTCCTTTGATTTGATTCTTCTTTTCAACTTGGTTCGGAGGTCTCCAGCATCTACACAGGAGTGGTGTCAGGCAGAGCTCTGTTAGCTGCGAGGCGTGTACCCAGGGCTCAAGACTGTCCCGCTTGGCAGCGGTGTCGGTGGTCAGGAGCACTTGGTACGTTTCCTTTCCAGTGGCCGGGAGGGCTGTTTTCCCCTGATAAAGTTTCTGGAACACCCAGTCACCACACCGTAGACTGTGACTGACAGGCTCCATCGCACTGGGATCTGGGAAGGCTTCCTCAACCTGTTGACCATGGGCTTGAACACGAGGCATGAGAGATTACTCGTAGCCGGGGCGCCCGGGTGGCTCAGTCGGTTAAGCGTCCCACATCGGCTCAGGTCATGATCTCACGGTTCGTGAGTTCGAGCCCCGCGTCGGGCTCCGTGCTGACAGCTCGGAGCCTGGAGCCTGCTTCGGATTCTGCGTCTCCCTCCCTCTCTGCCCCTCCCCTGCTCATACTCACTCTCTCTCTAAATGAATAAGTAAACATTAAAAAAATAAATAAATAAAGGGTCCAGAAGGAGATCTGAAGCCCCGGAGAACAAAACCAGTTTTTCCAGGATTATGGACCTACCAGGTCAGACATTGCCGGTAGATTGTGTTCATAACTTTATAGAAGTCTCTTCACCAACAGCTATTCATAATTTGAGTCATCTTAAATGCTTACGGTGGGTGAAGAAACGCAAAAATCAAAACACGGGGTCTGTCAGCGGGCCAGGAAGAACCAAGTGACCATCTTAACTTCCGATTCAGAAGCAGACCATTGCCACATTATGAGGATGGCCAAAGTCTGGCCATGAAGAGCCAATTTTTTGAAAAGACAGGTTATGTCTTTATGGAACCGAACCAACAAGGGTCCACCACTTGGGGAGTCAAGGATACACCCGGTGGAGGGGTCGCGCAAGGTAAACTTTATTTGCAGAAAATAAAGCGATCACAGGGAATAAATTCCAAAGCTGCGACTCTGAGAGCAAGGGTGAGTGGGCTCCTTTTGTTTAGGGGCAGCCTGAACATCTAGATGGGGAAGCCCTCTCATCTATCATCATATGTAGAGGCAGGCAAAAGCGCTGTGTCATATGAACGAGGCTGTGCTCCGCCTTGGGCAGAGATTTTAGCCTGACAATGAGGTACAGGCGTTGCTGGTCGGTCACTCGGTGGGCCGCTCGGGGGTCCATCTGCAAGGTGTGAGTAGGGGTTGAGATCACGCTGACCTGGGTGGTCTGGGCTGATGGAGCTCTTCCTCAGAACAGTTTATCTACTCTAGGCTTCTCATTACAGAGAAACGAAAAGATACCTGGCTGTGCTATTGCCTCAGCTGCTCTTGAAATTACAGCCATTCAAAAAGCATATGCTTCAAAAAAAAAAAAAAAAAAGCATATGCTTCGAGAAATGATAAAATGTACTCATAAATTTGCAAATTGAGAGAATCCTGGTATATTTCACAAGCCTTCCTAGTTTTCACTAGAGATGAAGGTTTCTAAGGGTTAAGAATTCTAAGTAATAGCTTTGTATGCCAGGAAAGTAAGGTGTGTTTTTGTTTAGAGAAGGCACGAAAAATGGAGATAGCGTTTTTTAAAAAAATTTTTAAAGTGTTTATTTACTTTTGAGAGAGAGAGAGAGAGAGAGAGAGAGAGACAGAGCATGAGTGGGGGAGGTTCAGAGAGAGAGAGGGAGACACAGAATCCGAAGCTGGCTCCAGGCTCTGAGCTGTGGGCACAGAGCCCGACGCGGGGCTGGAACTCATGAACTGTGAGGTCATGCTCTGAGCAGAAGTCGGTCCGTTAATCGACTGAGCCACCCAGGCGCCCCTGGAGATGGGTTTTTTTTTTTTTTTATTGATGTAAAAGAAAGTAATTTTGCCCTAAAGTGAGGTTGATTGTTTAAAGAAGAAAAACAGGGGTGTCTGACTGGCTCAGTGGTAGAGCATGGGACTCTTGATCTCAGGGTTGTAAGTTCGAGTCCTACACTGGGTGTAGAGATTACTTAAAAATTAAAAAAATCGAGGGCGCCGGGGTGGCTCAGTCAATTAAGCATCTGACTTCGGCTCAGGTTAAGATCTCACAGTTGGTGAGTTCGAGCCCCGCTTGGGTGAGCCCCACTTCTCTCTCTCTGCTTCTCTCTCTCTCTTCCTCCCTCTGCTCCTCCTGGGATTCTCTCTGTCTCTGCCCCTCGCTCACTTGTGCCCTCTAAATAAATAAATAAAAATAAAAAATAAAAAAATCTTTAAAAATAAAATGAAGAAAAACATAGGGTAAAATCGGAATGTGGAAAGGAATCTTTGAAAGCGACTTTTAACGTGTGGCCAAGCTGGCTAAGAGTAAAATGAGTTTATTTAAAAATGAGTGTTCATATCAAAAGTATGGGGGGGCACAGGAATCTGTACAAACAGACCTTGTTAAACTCACTTTTACCTTCTGTCTTGCCAATTTTTCGGATTCATCGCTTCTTTGTACAAAAGATAGAAGAGCTGCCTGCTCCGGTCACTTCAAGGTTTTCAGGCTTTGAGAAGGTTCCCGTGTACCTGTAAACTTTCAACAAAACCTGTGTTTTTCTCTTGGTCATCTGTCGTATGTCAGTTTTTTTAGACGCAGCCAGAGACCCAAAGACAGTCGAGGAAACACCACCCCCCAGCCCGCCCCACCCCCACCCCCGGTTCGGGTCACCACCCCTTCCCAAGGACACGGCTGCATTCGCCAAAGCCCTCTCCAGGAGCCACAGAAAGAGGGTTGAGGGGTGGAAGGCAAACAGGGAAAGTGGTTTGGAGGCCACAGGCAAGTCCGTGCAGAGTTCGTGGGGCCCGAGGCAGAGAGAGGGCGCGTCCCTCTGAGAACGGTCGGTGTGATCCATTCGCAAAATCCCCTCCTCAGGAATTCACAGTATGCGAGTGTTTCAGGAAACGGCTGTGATCTGGCCTTGCGATTTCCAGTGGCCTCCTTGCAATTTAAAAGTAGCCCCGGCCTGACACGGATAAGCAAATGCCTCTGCCCTCAAAGGGACTTGCATTTCAATGGACTTTAGTTTTTAAGGAGTGCAGAGCTGCAAAAGAGAAAGAATGGACAATGTCCCCTCCCCGCGAGCGAACCCCTCGTTTGCATTTACTCCAGGAGGCAATTGTGAACTGACGCTAAGAATTGACGGGGGCTTCCCTTCAAATTTAAAAATGCCTAACACGCGTCTGGGTGAGCAAATGCCCCCAGGCCCCCAAAGAGACTGCATCTCAATGCGACGTCCTTGTAGAGGAAAGGAGTACTTTCGGTTGGCTTCCGGGCATTGTTCAAACAATCAAAACAACCATCCTGGACCGGCTGATGAGGCCCTATAGAGCCCTCCAGAGCGTCTTCAGCCTAGAAAAGTCTTTTCCTCTCCCCTCCCCTCCCCTCCCCTCTCCTCCCCTCCCTTCTCTTCCCCTCCTCTCCTCTCTTCCCCCTCTCCTCTCCCCTACCTTCCCCTCCCCTCCCCCTCCTCTCCCTCTCTCCTCCCCTCCCCTCCCTTCCCTTCCCCTCCTCTCCCCTGCTCTCCCCTCCTCTCTCTTGCCCTCCCCTCCCCTCCTCTCC
>CM053579.1:1591137-1687838 GCA_028646485.1 Cryptoprocta ferox
CTCCCCTCCCTTCCCTTCCCCTCCTCTCCCCTGCTCTCCCCTCCTCTCTCTTGCCCTCCCCTCCCCTCCTCTCCTTTCTTAGAAGAAAAAACCTTGGCAACGGCCTGACACTATACACAAAATCAATTCCAATCGTATTGAAAATCTAAAAATAAAAGACGAAACAGCAAAGCTTGTAGAAGACAACAAGAGACATCTTCATGATTCTGGGGTTGGGAAAGATTTCTTAAGACACAGAAAGCACTAACCATGGGGAAAATGTTGGTAAATGGACATTTTCTGAGCTCTGCCAGCACTAGGCCACTTTGGTATTCACACGTTTCCAATGTGCCTCCCACACCATCCCACAGTGTGGATTCTACTGGCTGGACTCTACCGTCTCCGTTTTCCAAGCTCCTGTATTATGGAAGGCTTGGAGGATTACCACTTCAGGACGAGTCCCTTACCTACAGAAGTGAACTTTGTTTCTGGGGTTTTCTGAGATTTGCAGTCCTTTGGCTGCTTTGCTATACTCTTTGCCTTTTAACTGCACGTACCCCCTACGTGGCTTCTGTTCTATCTCCTCCCCGTGTTGCTGAGGTGCGGTAGCTCTCTCCCTATGCAAGGGATGCAGGTTTACCCCTTCCCAGCAAACCACGTAGTTAGACAAAGTGCGCCGGTCTTCTGGGGGATATGCTATCACAGACAGGCCCACTATTTACTCTGCATGCCTGTCCCCTGTGGCTTCCATGCAAATTCTTAGTATTTTAAAATATTCTTTTTTAAAAAATTTTTAAATGTTTTTTTATTATTTATTTTTGGGAGAGAGAGAGACAGACAGCACGAGCAGGGGGAGGGGCAGAGAGAGAAGGAGGCACAGAATCCGAAGACAGGCTCCAGGCTCTGAGCTAGCTCTCAGCACAGAGCCCGACGCGGGGCTCAAACCCACGAACCGTGAGATCATGACCTGAGCCGAAATCGGACGCTTAGCCGACTGAGCCACTCAGGCGCCCCAAAATATTCTTTTTTTTAAATACAGCTTATTGTCAAGTTGGTTTCCATACAACACCCAGTGCTCATCCCAACAAGTGCCCTCCTCCATGACCATCGCCCCCCTTCCCCTTTCCCCCTCCCCCTTCCGCCCTCAGTTTGTTTTCAGTATCCAAGAGGCTCTCATGATTTGCCTCCCTCCCTCTCCCTAACTCTTTTCACCCCCTTCCCCTCCCCATGGTCCTCTGTGAAGTTACTTCTGTTAGACTTATGAGTGAAAAGTTATGGTATCTGTCCTTCTCCACCTGACTTATTTCGCTGAGCATGACACCCTCGAGGTCCATCCACTTTGCTACAAATGGCCAGATTTCATTCTTTCTCATGGCCATGTAGTGTTCCATTGTATAGATGAACCACATCTTCCTGATCCATTCATCCGTTGATGGACATTTAGGCTCTTTCCATGATTTGGCTATTGTTGAAAGTGCCGCTACGAACATTGGGGTCCATGTGCCCCTATGCGTCAGCACTCCTGTACCCCTTGGGTAAATCCCAGCAGTGCTATTGCTGGGTCATAGGGGAGTTCTGTTGTTAATTTTCTGAGGAACCTCCATGCTGTTTTCCAGAGCGGCTGCACCAGTTTACATTCCCACTGACAGTGTAAGAGGGTGTAAAATATTCTTTTAAGTTTATGTATTTATTTTGAGAGAGAGAAGACAGAGGCAGAGAGGGTGCTCGTGGAGCCCGACACTGGGCTCGAACTCAGGAACCATGAAATCATGACCTGAGCAGAAATCAAGAGTTGGATGCTTAACCAACTGAGCCACCCAGGCGCCCTCAGGCGAAATCTAACTACTTTGGGGAAACCCTTTTTAAATGTTACTTGGCGCTGAGGATACCTGCCTCCAGGTTTTGCTGAAAATGGAGCTGGTAGGGGGTCTCCATGCACCTCCCTGCTTGTGTGAGATCACCAGCAGAGTTGAAGCGCTTGTGTCTCACCACCAGGTTCATGTTTGTGCTTGGGTTTAAGAGAGTGAATGCTGGATTTTATCAAATGCCTTATTGACACCTACTGACGTGATCAGGTAGTTTCCTTTAAATTGCTGAGTAAGGACTTCTGTGAACTGACTTTCTGATGTTAAACTACCCTCGTAGTTATGGACTAGACCCGATTTGGTCACACATAATATCTTAATCTTTTGCCGTATTGCCCAAATCCGATTGCTTATTTTTTCTTTAAAATGTTTGCACTTGTATTCAAAAGTGAGACGTGTCCATAGGTCTTATTGTGTATTCTCTTTAGTAGGTTGAGATACTAGGTTTGTTGTTGGCTTTATGGAAGAGCAAAGGTCAAGACTAAGTAATACAGGAGCACCTGGGTGGCTCCACTGGTTAAGCGTCCGACTCTTGATTTCACCCCAGTCATGCTCTCACGATTCGTGGGATCGAGCCCCGAATCAAGCTCTGTGCCGACAGAGGAGAGCCCGCTTAGGATTCTCTCTCTCCCTCTCTCTACCCCTTCCCTGCTCACGCATATGTGTGCTCTCATGTTTTCTCTCAAAAATAAAGAGATAAACATTTAAAAAATAAATGAAAATGAAAATGAAAAAATATAAAAAAGGAAGGGGCTCCTGGGTAGCTCAGTCTGTTAAGTGTCCGACTTTGGCTCAGGTCATGGTCTTGTGGTTGGTGAGTTCGAATCCCAAGTTGGGCTCTGTGCTGACCACTCAGAGCCTAGAGCCTGCTTTGGATTGTGTGTGTCTCTCTCTTTGCCCCTCCTCTGCTTGTGCTCTCTCTCTCTCTCAAAAACATATAAACATTAAAAAAGAAAGAGAGAGAATCTGGTTCTTGGTTTGCCTCTCTCTCTTAAAAAAAAAAAAGCATCTGACTTCAGCTCAGGTCATGACCTCAGGGTTTGTGAGTTTGAGTCTTGCGCTGGGTGCAGAGATTATTTTTAAAAGATCTTAAAAGAAGGGGGCTCCTGGGTGGCTCAATTAAGCGTCTGATTCTTGATTTTGGCTCAGGTCATGATCTCATGGTTTGTGAGACCAAGCCCCGAGTGGGGCTCTGTGCTGACAGTGCAGAGTCTGCTTGGGATTCTCTCTCTCCCTCTCTCTCTACTCCATCCCTGCTCGCACTCTCTCTCTTTCTCAAAATAAATAAAATAAACTTAAAAATCTTTAAAAAAAATCTTTATTTATTTACTTATTTTGAGAGAGCAAGCACAAGCAGGTGAGGAGCAGAGAAAAGGAGAGACAGAATCCCAAGCAGACTCTGCACCATCAGTGTAGAGCCGGGTGCGGGGCTTGAACTCAGCAATCATGAGATCATAACCTGAGCTGAGATTAAGAGTCAGATGCTTAACCGACTGAGGCTCAGTCGTATAAAAACAGTAAACAAAATGAAAGTGGGTCTTGAGTGGACAAATTTTATGGATAGTGAGTAATCAGATTCTGTGCATCTGGATTTAAAAAAAAACTAGAAAGAGGTGACTGGGTGGCTCAGTCCGTTGAGTCTGACTCTTGATTTCAGCTCAGGTCATGATCCCAGGGTCGTGAGATCTGCGTTGGGCTCCACACTTAGCTAGGAGCCTGCTTAGGATTCTCCCTCTCTGTCACTCTCCCTCTCTCCCTCTCTTTCCTTCTCCCTCGGCCCCTCTCCCCTGCTCATGCACACACACACACACACTCTCTCTCTCTCTCTCTCTCTCTCTCTCAAAATAATAATAATAATAAAATTTAAAAAAAACTAGAAAGAGAAATAACCATAAGTCAGGACATGTTCTCATACAAAACACCAGAACCCTCCTGTGCCCCCGATTTGCTTCCTCCATGCAATTAACAGGGCTTTTAGTTTTGCAAAATGGAATAGCAAGAATAGACCCTTATAAATGCTGTCAACTAATCTTTGACAAAGGAAGAATGGTAGTTTTGTTGAAAATTGTTCAACAAATGGTGTGGAAGCACTTGGACATCCATATGCAAAAAAAAGAATCTAGACACAGACCTCATACTCTTCAGAAAAATGAACTCAAAGTAGATCAGAGATTGAAACATTGAATACAAAACTATAAAATCCTAGAAGATGATAACCTAGGGGGAAATGAAGATGACCTTGGGGACCTCTTTGGATACAATAGCAAAGGTATGATCCATGGAAAATGGAGTAGCAAACACAAAGTTTCTGCTGCCTTAGGAGAGGTCAACCTCATCACTTGAAGAGAAGCTGGACAGAGTTTCTGGGCCGGGGTCTGGCCTCAGCTTCCCTGGGAGTTCCTTTCTGGGGAAGCCAGTGGGCAAGGTCATGCATGAGTGATTCCTGGGAAACAGGGCTCTCCAGACGGGCATCCGGCAGGGCTGGGATGGGGACCAGGAGCCATAGCCACGGACAAAATAAAAGAGTAAGCTCCTGACTTCTTTGCAGCAATCAAGGGTGGGCTGAAGTGGAACCCTTCTATAAGGTGATACGGTGTCCTAAGGAGACCCAAGCTTCAGGGCATGGAGGGACAGCAGCAGAGTCATGACAGGACCAGTCCAGATAAAAGCTTAGGTGAAGCGCACCCTGGCATTTGGTCTTCAGGCTAAAGAGTGTTGAGAGAGAGAGAGAGAGAGAGAGGCAGAGTTTGAGCAGGGGAGGGGCAGAGAGAGGGAGACACGGAATCCGAAGCAGGCTCCAGGCTCTGAGCTGTCAGCATAGAGCCCGATGTGGGGCTCAAACTCACCAACTGTGAGATCATGACCTGAGCCGAAGTTGGACGCTTAACTGACTAAGCCACCCAGGTGCCCCTCTCCTCCTCATTGTTGAGCTCAGATCAAAGCAGCGACCCCTGAATCAACTGACTGTGTCTGATCTCTTCCCCCCGCCCCCCCCCCCCGCACTTTCAGAGGGCTTCGTATTTGTTAGGATTTTCTTTCTTTTTTTTTTTTTTAATTGAAGTGTTTTGGTTTTTTTTTGAGAGAGAGGGCGGAAGTGAGCAAGGGGCAGAGAGAGAGAGAGAGAATTGGGGCTCATCTGAAGCAGGGCTCAAGCTCACCCCATGCGGGATTCGAACTCACAAACCGTAAGATCATGACCTGAGCCAAAGTCAGACGCTTAACCAACTGAGCCACCCAGGAGCCCTAAGTGAAGTGTTTTTATTTTATGTACAAGGAGTTAGCATTAAGGTAGGCATCTTGGATCAGTTAAGGTGGGTCTCTTGGGTGACCCATTCAAGGAAGTTCACTAAATCTAACTTAATGGACCCTGTGTCTTTCACGTACTGATGGAAACACCGGCGGCACATATTGAGGCCGTGTTTCCGGATCAGACTGTGGCGGTTTAAGCAGACGCAGCAAGCACAGAAGAACCCTGGCCAGATTTCCTCCGATGGCCCCAGTAGAGCTGCTGGTGACCCATCTCGCTCTCTCGGATGCAACGAGGCAAAAGGCTGTCAGGATTTTCTGATTGCAGAAGGAAACTGCCACTAACTCAGGCAGAAAAGGGATGTCTTTGGCATGATGCTGAGTAGATCACTGAACTGGTGGGATGTTTGCTCAAGCAGGTTTCGGGACACATGGGCATGACCTGTTTTGAGTGGGGCCCGGAGCAATAAAGGGTCCCGAAGAAGGTCTGGGCTGCAGTGCAGACTGCTGTGCCATTACAGCCATAAGTCACAGCCAACCTAAAGGCTCCAGAGGCTCTGTCCATGGTAGATAATAACGATGCTGTGAAGAGTCTGTGGGAAGCCTCAGTAGAAGGATCCAAGCACAGACACAGAAAGATCTGGAGCAAGGCCCTATCTTCTGGGGCAGAGGTACTTACTATTCAAAAAGCAGCTGCTGGATGCCTGGATGGCTCAGTCCATTAAGCGTCAGACTTCTGCTGGGGGTCATGATCTCGAGGTTCGTGAGTTCAAGCCCTGCATTGGACTCCGCGCTGTCAGCCCAGTCTGGGTTGGATCTTCTGTCTGCCTCTCTCTCTGCCCTTCTCCTGCTGGCTCTGTCGCTCTCAAAAATAAATAAACCTTAAAAATAAAGCAGCTGCCATCATGCTACTGGGCCATGATACAGACTTAGAAGCTGACCATGCTGGGGGGGCTTGGGGCCTGGATGGCTCAGTGGGTTAAGTGTCTGACTCTTGATTTCAGCTCAGGTCATGATCTCACAGTTTGTGAGATCGAGGCCCACGTCGGGCTCTGTGCTGACTTGGGATTCTCTCTCTCCCTCTGTCTCTCTGCACATGCTCTCTCTGTCTCAAAACAAATTAATACACATAAAAAAAAAAAAAAGAAGCTGACCACGGGACATCAAGTACTTATGTGAGTGGGGCTGCCCATCATGAGCTAAATAAGTCCTGGCAGACCCACTGCCACTGCAGAGGGTTCCAAAATCCCCTCCACGGGCTGGATTAATTTGCTGGAGCAGCTCAGAGGACTCAGACAAACTTACTAGATCACCAGTTTATTATAAAAGTATATAACTCAGGAGTAGCCCGATGGAAGAGATAGGTAAGAAAGACAAGGAATGGGGAAAAGGCACAGAGCTCCTGTGTTCTCTCCAAGCACACCGCTCTCCCACACCTCCAACCTAGGTCTCCAAACCCTGTTCCTTTTTTTTTTTTTCTTTTGGGTTTTAAAGGAGGCTTCATTACAAAGGCACGATTGATTAAATCATTGGCCAGTGGCCATTGATTCAATCTCTAGCCCCTCTTCCCTCCGTGGAGGTTGGGGGAGGAGGAAGGAAAGTTCCAACCCTCTAATTATTCAGTTGGTTCTCCTGGCAACCAGCCCCCATCCTTAGGTGCGGTACAAGTCACTGCATTCACATAACAAAAGACACCTTTATGGCTCTCATCACAGGAAATTCCAAGAGTTTTAGGAGCTCAGAGCCAAAAACAGGGACAAAGACCAAGTATTTTTCATTATACATCACAATGTTACAGTAAGAGGCCAGAAGGTTTGAAGAAGAGGTGTGTGGAGATACCTAAGGTACCTAGGGGAGTACACAGGAAGGGTACGTGGATTCCTGGGTCTCCGCCAACGGCCCCTGCCAGAGCAGGAACTCAAACTCAACTACCAGGTGAATAGAAGGAACCCTGTGGTGGAGGTCAACCAGCTTCTCTACATGGTGCAATGGATCCATGAAGGCAATGGCTGTGGTGGAAGGGCTGGAGGTTCTGGGTGGGCCTAGAAGCAAGGGTTTTCTCTCAGCAAGGTTGATCTCAATACTGCCATCACTGAATGCCCAATCCACCAGCAGCAGAGATCAATGTGGAGCTCTTGGCGTGACGGCATTTCGTAAGGGGACAGCCAGCCATTTGGTAGCAGAAAGGTTACATGGGATTCCTCTCACCCTGGGGGAGGGGGGGGCAGTGATCGGTCCAACTTCGGATTTGGATTTGCCTTCCCTATGAACAGCATCTCTGCTAGCAATCCATCTGAGGGCTTATGCACACCTGATCTATTGACACAGTATGCCACCCAACAATACTTCAGAGCAAAGGGGTGTTTTTCCAAGAAAGGAGGTGTGGCAATAAGCACATGTGCATGGGAGCCAGTGCCCTGCCTTACACCGCATCTCCCAGAAACACCCAGAGCCTATTGAAGGCGCAGCAAAGATGCTGGCTCAGGGCAAACACCCTGTGGTGCCGGGGAACCTTACTCCATAATGTGACAAATGCAATGAATAAACAGTCAATACAAGGTGCTGTGAACCAAGGAGTGGGAATAGGATTGCTGCTCTCCCCATCATTCCCAGTGACCCAGTTTATGTGGGCCCCTGGGTGGCTCTGTCGTTTAAGCATCGGACTTTGGCTCAGGTCGTGATCTCTTGGTTTTAGTTTGAGCCCTGCATCGGGCTCTCTGCTGTCAGTGGAGAGCCTGCTTGGGCTCTGTCTCCCTCTCTCTCTCTGCCCTTCCCCTTCCCCTGCTCGTGCCCCCACATGCGCATGCTCTTTCTCTCAAAAATAAATAAAAACATCAAAAACAGAGAAGCTGTCTATGCCTTCCTTGAATTCGGACTTCGCTCTGTGTGGTGGGTAGCATTATGTCCTCTGAAAAGTTCAAGTCCCGATCCCTGCAACCTGTGAACGTGACCTTATTTGGAATTAGAGCCGCTGCAGATGTAATCAAGTGAAGGGGAGGTCATGCTGGAGTAGGGTGAGTCCTAAATCCAATGACCAGTGTCCTTATAAGAGAGAAGGTTGGACACAGATACAGGAGACACAAGGGGAAGAAGGCCGCGGGAAGACAGATGCAAAACTCTGGAGCAGACGCGCGGTTCTGGATTCCTATCCTCTTGCCCAGGAGTCAGGGAGGAAGAAGGGGCCTTCCGCAACCGCTGCCGTCTAATTAAACAGCCCAGTGCGGTTAATGATCCCGTCACTTGCCAAAGCCTGGAAATGAAGCATGCACCAATTTAATCAACTGATCTGATACAGCCGGGGGCGGGGAGGCTTGGGCTCAGCAACTCTCCCGGGCACCCCATGGGAACCCAGCCCTCAATCCGACGCCGCTTCCCAGGCAAAGGCCTTCTCTCCCCACGCTTGTCCAAGAAGAAAGCGGGCCCGTCGTGGGGGAGAAGAGAAAGACACGGAGGGAACGTCAAAGCGGTGTGCCTGAGCGCGCGCGGGCCGAGAGACACAGGTAGGCAGCGGACTCAGGCGGGCCAGCTCCGCGCGCGCGCGCGCGAGGGTCCCAGGGCATCCCGAGCCATGCGGTGGGCTCCCCCCGCCTTTATTTCCTTCTTTTTATCTTATTTTAACAAAGGTGTCCATTTAAAAGACAGCGAGGAACGCCTGAGTCGAAGGCGAGAAGCAATCATTAAAGGGAAGCCGGAGGGAGGGGGAGAGGCATTCTGGCTGCAGCGGGGAGGCCCCAGGAACCGGGCTGAAATCGTGCCCCCCTCTCGAGGCCCCGAGCTCTCTGGGGGATCCCGGGAGGCGCTCTTCCGAGCAGGACCCCGTCCCCCGAGCCCGCGCCGCGTCGGCCGCACGTCCGGTGCGGAGAGCCCCGGGACCCGACGCCGGCGGTAGCGGGGAGCCAGGACCCCCACCGCCCACGTCAAGGCCCCGCCCCCGGCTTTCCGCGCCCGCTCCCGCGCGGCCCCCGCCGCTCGCGCTCCCACCCCGCCCAGCTCCCCTCCCCCGCGCGCGTGCGCCCCGTCCCCGCGCCCCACCCCCCCACCTCCGCCGCCGCCGCCGCCGCCGCGGGCGCGCGCGCGTGCCCGTCGTCCCGGGCGGGAGCTGGAGACTGCGGGGCCGACTGCGGGCCAGAGAGCGGGCGCAGGGAGCGCCGTGAGCGCGGCCGGGCGAGGCGGGAGCGTGGGCGCGGGCCTGGCCGCGGGCGGGGACCGCCGCCGCGCCGCCGCCCCCCAGTCGGCGGGCCGGGCCGCGGCGCCGAGCGCGAGGGCCGGGGCTCCCGGGGCCGGTGGCCATGGGTGGGAGCCGGAGGCGGCAGCGGCAGCGGCAGCGGCAGCGGCAGCGGCGGGCCCCGCGGGCGGGGAGGCGCGCAGCCCACGGCCCCTGACGGCCCCCGGCGGCCCGGCGCGCCCCCGCGCCTCCTGGGGGGCCGTCGCCCAGCAACGCCCGGCGCGCCCGCCCATCCCCCGCTGCCCTTTTTCTCCTGGCCGGGTGCGAGGGAGCATGCCCGCGCCTGGCCTCAGCCGGCCGAGTTAACCCGAGGGGCGTGGAGCTGCCCCTCCCTCGGGGCCGTCCTCCCCTCCCCCGCTAGGCGGCCCGCCCCCTGCGCTAGGGTATGGCCCCCGGCCCCGGCCCGGGACCCGAGGTCCCGCACTCCGGCCAGTGAAAGGCGTTTTCCCGCTCCCGCCCTTCTCCCCTCGCCGGCCAGCACCATGGGATGTAATATGTGCGTGGTTCAGAAACCGGAGGAGCAGTACAAAGTGATGCTTCAGGTAGGGCGGCGGGGCCGCTGGGGCGCGGGGGGCGTGGGCGCCACCTGGGGAAGAAGCGGGCCGCGGACCTGGGCGGGTTGGAGGGCTCGGAGAGGAAGAGGTAGGGAGCCATTCCCGCCCTCGATTTCTGGGGCTGCTGGGTGGTGGCGCTCCGTGGGAACCGGTCACAGATGGGGGGGGAGCTGCGTTGGGGACGGGGTGCCGGGCACATCCCTTAGGCGCCCAGAGGGGACGTGAGCTCTGGCTCCAGATCGGCCCGGCTCGGGAAGTGGGGCTCAGCCCGGGTCCGGCGCGCTTGCACCCCGGGCCCGGGAGCCCGGGGGCGCGGTGCCGCCGGCGCCGGCGCGGGATGGAGGTTGCATAGCAACGGGCTCCGTTCCCAGCACACGCTGGCGCCGCTGGACCCAGGGCGGGGGAGGGCGGTGGGTGCCCGCGGCGAGGGGGACGGCCGAATTCGGGTCCCCGCGGGCCAGGGGAGCAGGAGCGCGTGGGCGGTCTGGGTGCTTACCCCGGCCCTCACTCTCGGCTCCCGCCCTGCCCACATGGCGGGCTCCCGGGCCCGGGGTGCCGCGGGCTCAGCGAGGGGCGGGCTGTCCGTGGGCGGCGGTGCCCGGCTTGCTCTTTGCCCTGCGGGGCCTCCGGGTGCTGGGTCGCGGGGGGCGTGGACCGGGGGAGGCTCGGCGAGGAGGGAGGGGATACGCCCGGTGGCCCGGAGCGGGGCTCCCTTGCCTGTCCGTGGCGTGACTTCGTGAGTGCGTGCCTGTGCCCCGTCTGTGTGTGCGCGGAGGCTCCTGCGGCCCCGCGCGTGTGTACTTTCTGTGTGCGCTGAGAGAGGTGTCTAGGGAAATGTCCCGGATGGAGTGGCCTGAGACGCCCCCGGGGCTATGTGGAGGGAGTTCAAGGTCGGAGGGAGTCGGGACCCAGGGGTAGACCGGGCGCAGACAGGTATGCGCTTCAACTCCAGGTTTATTGGTCAGGACTGGGCCGCGAGGGCTAGTCCGCGCCCTGCTGGCTGGGGGAATGGGGTCTCTTTAGATGAATAGGGGGAGCTCCTATAAGCATCGGTGGGGAGCGGCGGGCGGGGGGGGGGTGGGGAGGCCGCGGGAGCCCGGCTTCGGTGCTGTGAGCCTAGTTCTGGCCGCTGCGAGCGGGAGGGGGCAGGACGGGGACTCTTGCTCTGTCCCGGTCGCGCCACCCGTCTAGTGTCTGAGGCCCTGTCTCCTGGGGCGCGCGCCGCCCTTCGCCTTCTTTCTTCCTTTCTCGCCACCCGCCCCGGGGCTCTTTCCTCTCGTCGTGGCCCCGCGGTTTGGAAATCTTGCTTGGCCTTTGTCGTTGCCCGCTCGTGGGATCGGCTGTGGCAATAACTCGGGCCCCGACTGAAAGGCGGCCCCTTGGAATCCCAGTGGTGGCCCCGGGGCTGCCGGCGGAAGGTTGGGCCGCACTGCTTGGTTGATGACTCCGTGGGATCCCACCCTCGCCGCTTCCTTTCTTGGAGTCATTCCGCCAAAAGGCAAGCGATCCCGCGGCTGTGGACTCTTGCCTTCCTCCGACAGGGATCGATGTAGTACTTCATTCAGGGCCGCCCTCACGGGGAGGTGCGGAGAGCCAAGGGCGCGCTGCGCTACAGGCTTCAAATGAGCCGTGGCTGAGAGACACTGAGGTGACCCTTTGGGCTCCCCCTGGCAGCTGGGGGGAGGCCGCCACAGCTGAGGCCGGGACTGCCTTCGGGGAGGCTTCGTGTCCGAGGAGGGCTCGGGGTGAACCTGTGCAGCAAAGTTCAGAGCCACGCTTTCCTTGAGAGAGGCCAAACCCGGGGCAAACAGACCCCCAGGAGGAGAGCCAGCTGCCCTCTGCAATTTCCTGGTCTGAGCTGCAGCCACCACAGACCAGTCTCTGGGGACACTGCTCCCTTTTATTTTTATTTATTTTTTAATAATGATTTATTTTTAAAAATTTTTTTATGTTTATTTATTATTGAGACAGAAACAGAGCATGAGCAGGGGAGGATCAGAGAGAGAGAGACACACACACACACGGAATCTGAAGCAGGCTCCAGGCTCTGAGCTGTCAGCACAGAGCCCGACGCGGGGCTCGAACCCACGAACTGTGAGATCTCGACTTGAGCCGAAGTCGGACGCTTAACCAACTGAGCCACCCTAGGTGCCCCAACACTGCTCCCTTTTAAAGCTCTTGAAGAAATTTGGGCTGAATTAGAGCCTGGGTGCAGTTTTGGGGCGCCTGGGTGGCTCAGTCGGTTAAACTCTTGGTTTGGGCTCAGATCATGATCTCACCGTTCCTGGGTTCCAGCCCCATGTCAGGCTCTGTGCTGACGGTGCAGAGCCTGCTTGGGATTCTCTCTCTCTCTCTCTCTCTCTCTCTCTCTGCTCCTCCTCTGCTCCTCCTCTGCTCGCGCGCGCTCTCTCTCTCTTTCTCTCTCTGTCTCAGAATAAATAAATAAACTTAAAAAAAATTGGGACAACTAGGTGGCTCAGTCAGTTATAGGCTCAAGTCATGATCTCGCAGTTCGTGAGTTCAAGCCTTGCATCGGGCTCTGTGGGGACAGCTCAGAGCCTGGAGCCTGCTTCAGATTTTGTGTTTCCCTCTCTCTCTGCCCCTCGCTCTCTCACACACTCTCTCTCTCAAAAGTAAACATTAAAAAAATTTTTTTAGGGGCGCCTGGGTGGCTCAGTCTGACTTCAGCTCAGGTCATGATCTCACTGTTGTGGGATCGAGCCCCACATTGGGCTCTGTGCTGACAGCTCAGAGCCTGGAGCCTGCTTCAGATTCTGTGTTTCCCTCTCTCTCTCTGCCCCTCCTCTACTCATGCTCTGTCTCTGCCTCTCAAAAAATAAAATGTTAAAAAAATTTTTTTTAATTAAAAAAATTAAGGGGAGACAAAAGGACATTGAATAAAAAGGATCTGGAAAACCAGGAAAACCATTCTTGTCCCAGAAGACCCCGTTTTTGAGGGCTGGAGCCCCGGGTACAGCAGGAGAGCGGTCCCTGGCCCAGTCCGACCTATTTCTCAGAGCGGAAAGGAACTTTTGTCCCCAAACACCAGTCGGCCCCCTTGCCTGGCTCCCACACTGTAGACACAGGTACTCTAGTGTCAGTGGTACTTCTCCCTGTCCAGGCTGTATCTGCCTGTGGCCTCTGCACCTTATCAGACTAAGGGACCCCACTGGGGACACAGCGCAGCCCAGGGAAGTGCACATGTGCACCTATGCCACTTGCCGAGGGACTTCCTTGTACCAGGGCTCCCTGGAGCCTCTTCTTAGATTCTCCAGCCCCCCCCCCCGCCAAGAACCCCAAGTCTCTGTCCTAGCCTTGAGTTCCAGGTCCTTTTCTCCTGATGGCTCACGCTCAGAACAAACAACAGCTTTATTGAGGTATAATTCACATACCCTGGTAAAGTGTGCAATTGGTGGTTTTTACTATAGTCAGAGAGCTGTGCAACTGTCCCCACTATCTCATTCCAGAACATTGTCATCGCCTTAAAAAGAAACCCCATCTTTTTTTTAAGTTTATTTATTTATTTTGAGGGAGAGAGAGGAAGAGAGGGAGAGGAAGAGAATCCTAAGGGCTAACAGCATGGAGCCCAACACGGGGCTCGATCCCATGAGATCCTGACCTGAGCCAAAATGAAGAGTTGGGTGCTCACCCGCCTGAGCCACCCAGGTGCCCCAGAAACCCCTTCTTTAGCAATCATGTATCCATTTAACCCAACACCCCCCAACCCCTGGCAACCACGAATCAACTTTGTCTTTATGGATTTGCCTGTTGCAGACATTTCATCTTAATGAACCATATGAACCATACAATACATGATTTTTTGTGTGTGGCTTCTTTGATTTATCATGTTTTCTTTTTTTAAAAAATATTTTTAAGTACTCTCTACCCCTAATATAGGGCTCAAACTCACGACCCCGAGATCAAGAGTGCCCCTGCCATGTTTTCAAGGTTCATTTATATTATAGCCCGAATAAGTACTAAATTTCTTTTTTAAGTTTATTATTATTATTATTATTACTTTTAGTAATATCTACACCCAACATGGGGCTTGAACCCATGACCTGAGATCGAGTCGCACATTCTTCTGACCGAGCCAGCCAGGCGCTCCCTAAATCTCTTTATTGGTGAATAAGATATTACAGTGTGGCATTAGCACATAGTGCTTATCCACTCATCCACTGATGGACAGTGGGGCCGCTTTCACCTTCTGACTGTTTTAAGGCCGCCGTGAACATGGGTGTACAAATATCTGTTTGAGTCTCTGCTTTTACTTTATTTATTTTTGGCGGGGAGAGGAGAGGCAGAGAGAAAGCGAGAGAGAGAATCACAAGCAGGTTGTGCACTGTCAGCACAGAGCCTGATGCCGGGCTTGAACTCAAAAACCATGAGGTCGCGACCTGAGCTGAAATCCAGAGTTGGACGCATAACCGACAGAGCTACCCAGGCGCCTGTTATTTTATTTTTTTTAATATTTAATTTTTGGTCCGACTTCAGCTCAGGTCATGATCTCATGATTTGTGAGTTCAAGACCCACGTCGGGCTCTGTGCTAACAAGCTCGGAGCATGCTTGGGAGTCTCTGTCTCCCTGTCTCTCTGCCCCTTCCCCATTCGTGCACACGCACGCTCTCTCTCTCTCTCTCTCTCTCTCTCTCTCTCAAAAATAAATCTATACTTAAAAAAGAACACAAAGGTACTGGGCCACTTCCCTTTTTGAGGAGCTGCGGAACTCTTGCACCGGGGCGAGCCATTTTACATTCCTGCCAGGAGTGGAAGAGGGTTCCAGTTTCTCCACATTCCCCCAACACATGCGTTTGATTATAACCATCCTGCTGTATGTGAGGTGGTTATCATTGTGGGTTTGATTTGCATTTCCTGATGTCTAAGTGACGTGGAGCATCTTTTCATGTGCTCTTGGCCATTTATAGATCTTTTCTGGAGAAACGTCTGTCTTCATGCCAGTGCCACACTGCTTTTACTATGGCGTTGTAAGTAAATTTTAAAATCAGCAAGTGTGAGTCCTCCATTTTTGTACTCTTCAAGATTGTTCTGATTATTCTAGGCCCCTTATGTTTGTATATGAATTTTAGGATCAGCTTGCCAGTTTCTGAAAAGAAGCCAGCTGAATTGAATTTGTAGATAAAGTATGGGTGGAGTATGGCCCGGGAACATGGGATGTCTTTCCACATGGGTCTTCAATTTCTTTTCTTTTTTGAATGTTTATTTATTTTGAGAGACGTGGGCAGGGAAAACGTGAGCAGGGGAGGGGCAGAGAGAGAGGGAGAGAGAGAATCCCAAGGGAGCAGGCTCTGGCCGTCAGCACAGAGCCCGACGGGTTCCCATGCAGGGCTCCATCTCACGAATTTCAAGATCACGACCTGAGCCGAAATCACGAGCCATTTGCTCAACCCGCTCAACCGACTGAGCCACCCAGGTGCCCTGGTTCTTCAGTTTCTTTAAACAATGTCTTGCACTTTTGTTACCTTTATTCCTGAGTATTTCATTCTTTATGATGCTTTTATAAGTAGAATTGTTTTCTTTTGCTTTAAAGTTTGTTTTTCTTTTTTGGTAGTCTCTCCACCCAACGTGGGGCTCGAACTCACAATCTCGAGAGTCGCACGCTCTTCTGACTGAGCCAGCCAGGCACCCCTGGAATTGTTTTCTTAATTTCCTTTAAATTTTTCTCATTGGCGCTGTATAGAAATGCAGTTGATTTTTAGATATTGATCCTGTATGCTGCAACCTTACTGAACTCATTTCTTAGCTCTAATTGTTTTTTAGTGGATTCTTCAGGATTTTCTATATGTAGGATTATGTCGTGGGCAAACAGAGATAGTTTTACGTCTGCCTTTCTAATCCGGATGCCTTTTATTTCTTTCTTGCCTGTTCGCTCTGGCTAGAATCTCGAGTACAGTATTGAAGTGGTGAGAGCAGACATTCTTGTATTGCTCCTGATCTAACAGGGGAAGCTTCCAGTCTTTCACTAGTGAGTATAAAATTGGCTGTACGTTTTTCACAGATGCTCTTTATCAAGTAAGTCAAGGAGGTTCCCTTTTATTCCTAGTTTGAGTGTTTTTATCATGAAGGGCTGTTAGATTTTGTCAAATGCTTTCACGGTGGCTATTGAGATGCTCGCTGCTCGGGCCCCTTATTCTTTCTACTGCTGCAGCCTGCGAGGAGCACCAGCCACGAGCACCGGCCACGAGCACCTGCCATGAGCACCTGCCACAAACGCACTAAATGCGGCATGCTGGAGCCCTACTTCCATTTCTGTCATATCCGTCTTGTCCTCCACTTAACCGAGCACGGGTGCTGGGGTGGGGGCAGGGATGGGTGCTGGGTGGGGGCGGGGATCTGACATACTGACAAGCTTGAAAATGTAGAAAGATCCTGTGGGCTTGCCTGTTGCGTTAGGAAGAGGAAGGATCCAGGATCCAGAGGGCGGAAGGTGGGGAGGGAGTGGCATCAGCACCACGGCGCACACACAGTGTCTACCGAGAGCCCTTCCTGGAGCCCTTCCTGCTGGGGGCCTGCGTCCTGCCCTCTGGCACCTGGACCCGTGTCAGGGATCTAATCAAGCCCCTCTTTGTTGTTCCCCATCATCCCAGTCTTCCATATCTTGGTTCCCCAGCCCCCGACACCATCACGGGCTTGCTGGCAGGTACATAGGAGACCCCGTGTGACCAAGGAAACTGGCCTGGGGCCTACTCTGGCCATTTCCTGCAGGGCCCCAGGTCCTGGCCGCACCTCCATTCTTCTCTCAGCCTCGGGGCCCAATGCCTCACCACCACCATCTTCTGCCCTCTGTCCACAGTCAGAGAGGCCAAACACCCGCCTTCCCTGTGGCAGTGCCCAGGTCTTCTCTCCTCCAGCACCTCCTTGCTGAGCCAGCCACCACTCTGTGTGCTGAGGGTCCACAGACCCCTCCCTCCCTTCCCCTGCGGCCTTTTTATAAGGGGGGAGACTGGCCAGGAACAAAGAGACGACAGTTGGGGGAGGGCAGTGTAGAGGGCAGTGGGCTCACGCCAGTCCTCTCTGTCTTCCTCCATCTTCCATGGCAGGTCTCTCACCCTGACGTGCTCCCTCCTCGAGTGGGGGGATCCTGTGAGCAGCACTGGGCTCTTTCCTTGCACACTGCGTGTCCTGAAGTGGGCCCTCTGGGAATAAGTGTGGAGTGCTTATTGAACAGGGCATTGAACTCCAGTAGCCATCCCCTGCACAGCGTCACCGTGTTTTACCATGGTCTTAAAAGTTTTATATATATATATATATATTTTTTTTTATATATTTTATTTATATATATTTAATTTTTATTTATTTTTGAGAGAGAGAGACAGAGTGAGAGCAGGGGAGGGGCAAAGAGAGAGGGAGACACACAATCCGAAGCAGGCCCCAGGCCCTGAACTGTCAGCACAGAGTCCCACGCGGGGCTCTACCTCACGAACCTCGAGATCATGACCTGAGCTGAAGTCGGACGCTTAATTGACTGAGCCACTCAGATGCCCCTATATATATATATATATATATATATTTTAAATGTTTATTTATTTGTTTTGAGAGGGACAGAGACAGTATGAGTAGGGGAGGGGCAGAGAGAGGGAAAGAGAGAGAATCCCAAGCAGGCTCCGTGCTGTCGGCACAGAGTCCGACGCGGGGCCCAAACCCACGAAGCTACGAGATCATGACCTTAGTGAAATCAAGAGTCAGACGCTTAACCCACTGAACCACCCAGGCGCCCCAATGTTTGTTTATTTATTTTTTGGGGGGGGTGGGGCGTGGCAGAGAGGGGAAGGGTGAAGGATCCGAAGCAGGCTCTGCGCGCCGACAGCAGATAGCCCCCTTCGGGGCTCATACTCACGAACTGTGAGATCGTGACCTGAGCCAAAGTCAGATGCTTAACCAAGAGCCACCTGGGCACCCTGTCTCAAAATTTTTAAATGCCTTTCCTGCCTTCCTTCCTTCCCTCAGTTCCAAGGACTGTCTGAGCCGTTGATAGAAAATTCTAGAAAATACAAACTAGTCTACGGTTACAGAACGCAGACCAGCATTTGCAGGGATGGGCAGAAGGGAGGGATGACAGAACGACATGAGGACACCTCAGCATGATGGAAATGGTCACTGTCTTGACTGTGATGATGGTTTCACGAGTGTATATTCACAAAACTTTAAACCGTATGCTCTAAATATGTGCGTTTCATCATATGGCCATGACACCTCAGTAAAGGTTTAAAAACAAGAAACACGTGTAACACACACTCACCAAAGGAAAAACATGGGCGAACACTTAGCCCAGCACGGGCACCTAGTGGGGCTGGGCGGGTCTTTCCTTCCTTCTGCTTTAGGGTCCCCACCAGGGAAGACCGTACCATTGTGGAATCAAGAGTGCCTGCCTCCCAAGGTCATTGCCGGGGGGGGGGGGGGCGGAGAATCACCAACCTTTGCTTTGCTGTTCCCCTGGGATCTCATTTGGCTCCGGGGTGGAGTTGCCATCAGGCCATTCGGGTGGTGGTTAAGGCAGCTGGATGGAGACAGCCTCACTCATGGACATGACACTGTTAATGTCCAGTGACAGAAGAATGTTCAGTATTATTCTGAGGGTTTCTCTAATGTGAAAGAAAGGGGAGAAGGCACACAGGAAGAGGAGCCGTGAGTTGTGAAGACGTGTAAGGCATGAGATGAGTTAGGAGCCAAGGAGGAAGCTGAGAAGCTGGGCTTGGGCTGGTTTCGGGCTGTGACAAGGCACGCCCCCTCTTTGTAGTGCAGTCTGCCCCTTGCTGTGAGCAGTGGAAATGAAGAGCACCTCATAAAGAATATCATTTTGATTACTGCTAGACTTGGATCATGCCCTTGGACCAGTCAGGTGAGCCCAGAGGTGGGCGGGTGGATGTTTTCAGTTGTTGTGAGCTTACATCCAAAGGTCGATCTTGATCAAGGTGACCTCAGGGATTGCTTCGGTTTTTCACACAGGCTGTGCGGGGTATCCTTCCTTCCCAGCGCTCTTTCCAGGCAGGACTTCAGAGGTGCCCAAGAGACCAGCTCTCAGCTAGAAAGGCAGGGGGGCCAGGGCCGATGGTCAGATTTCACCCCGGGTGGGCACCACCCATCCATTCAGCAGCTTTGGGGAGGGAAGGGGTGAGAGGGATGGAGAGACCCTTTGAATCACTTGCCTGGTGTCTGGACCCCATTCAGGTGTGCATGCGCGGGGCGTCCTTCCTGGTTCTTCGAGAGGGTGTCCTGGACCACTGCAACTCCACCCCAAGGCCCTTGTTGAAATGCAGACTCTGACTGAGCAGGTCTGGGGCCTGAGATTCTGCATTTCTCATAAGCGCTCAGGTGATGTCCATGCTGCTGGTACTCGGACCAACCACAGCAAGGAGCAAGGACCTCAGGAAGAGATGGGATCAGTCAGTGAGGCCCTGAATCACATCAACATCTCCTACAAAGTGACTGTTACAAATAAGAGGCAGGGTGTCACCTTAGACCTACCAAACCAATTTCCAGAGGTCATTGCCCAATTGAGGTCCCAAGGGACATTCTCTATTTTTCTGTGCCGGGTGCAGCTACCAATCCTCCTCTCCCATCCGCCCTTAGCAACGTGCAGACAGCTGACATGGGTACCCACACATACACAGCACTACCAAACTACTGAAACGGCTTTTGAGAGGAAGCCCCCACCCATGCTTCCTTTTCTTGCTTTCTCCTGCCCCTGGGCAAGAAGGGGTGGGCACAGGCAGGGGTTGGCTGTTATGGTTTGCCCAGGCAGCCACGACTGGGGGCATGCCAGGTGCCAGGCCAGTGACATCATGATGGAATGTAATGCTGTGTCCCTGTTAGAATTCTTACAAATTAAGGCATTTTTTAGCCACTGATGCAACTCATTTAGGCAAGGACGATCCTTGGCTGGTAAAACCATTACATAAAGGTTGTCAGAGAACAAGATGGTCATAGGGTCTCAAGGTATTACCCCAGGTTTCTTGTAAATTAGGAAGGGGAAAGGAGAGACCTGGCAGCCACGACCTTGACCATGTGATTAAACTAAATCAAATCAAGCCTCCCCAACAGTAGGACAGCCTGATCCAGTACCTCCTCATGCTGTTGGTGGGGAGGGGGTAAGACCCAGCACTTTGTCAAAGCAGTTAAGCGGAATCTAATGAGGGCAGATCCAGACTCTGGGGCATCGTGCAAGACAGCTGCCCTGGACTCTTCCAAGAGGTCAATGTCATGAAATTAAACATACACACACACACACAGTGGATAGATTGTTCTGGATTAAAAGATACTAGGCACACAACAAACAAATGTAATGCGTGTGGTCCTTGATTGGGTGCTGGGTCCAGAAAGAAAAACAAGCTCTAAGGGCATTAGTGGCACAATTGGAGAGACGTGGGAGCGGCTGATGATTGGCTCAGTGCTAGATCCGTGAGCACATGAAGGGTGTTGTGGTTTCTCCCGGAATGGAAGCATTGGTGTTGGCATCTCCCTCGCAAAATGTGTGTGTAGAAAGGAGAGAGCAGGTGTCACAAGGTGCACTCTGGGGGCCAGCTGCCCGAAGGGAATGCAGGTATCCGCTGTCAGATGTCGCATCGTTCCTGTGGATGGACAAATTTCTAACTCCGGAGGTGGGAAAAGAGGGGCGAGGACTTGTGCTGGGCCATTGAAAAGACAGGAGTGCAGAGAGCCTGCCCTTGGCTCAGGCCTCCCTTCTGTGGCTTCTGTGACCCTCATGCTCTGCGTGGGGCTTGGTGTGGAGGTCCCCATAACACTGGCCTGGGCCCGGGAAGCCAGAGACACGGGTACACCCAGGGTATCTCCCTCGCGCACTAGGTCAACCATTGATCAGACTCAGGGCCCCAGGGCGGGGGGAGGGGCAACTTCCGGTTTCTGTTGTCTTCCGGCCTGTTTCTTAATCCGCAGGTGGGGTTGGCAGAGCCCACATACCACCCTTCAGCCCAAGTGGAAATGTATGTACTTAACCCCCTACTCCCCGCGCTACCAGGAGTGGGAGGGGCCTGTCGCAGGCGTCCCTGGGGTCGCAGGCCCCGCCGGACACCCAGACCAGGGCTCCTTTCTCAGCCCCCTCCTCCCTCCGGCCGCCTCCTCGCCTTGCCCAGAGACGTCGGATCACAGCGCTGGGGGAGTATGGCGAGGCCCCCCCGCCGCTGCGCCAGGCTCCCACGGGGCCTGGAGACTCGCCCCGGCCGGGTGCGGGGGGCCTCGCGCCCGCGGCCCGCGCCCCGCGCCGGAGGCGAGCGTCCCACCCTGCTCGCGCGGCCACCGCCGCCCTCTTTGTCTGCGGCTCCGGGCCCGGGGGGCGGGGCGAGCGCGCCTGGGCCCCGCCCTCCGCCTCCCGGGGCGCCGCCGCCGCCGCCGCGCAGCCCGGGGGTGGGGGGGCGGCGCGGGCCGAGTCCTCCCCGCCGCCGCCCGCGCGCCTCTGCCCTGCGGCTGCCCGAGCAGCCCTCCCCCGCCGTCGTGGCCCCGCGTTGCCTTAGGCCTCCTTTACCGGCCGCTGCTGTTCCTTCTCTTCCCCCGCGTCCCCCTCGCCCACTCCCAGTGCCCCCCACCCCTTGTCGACGTCTTGGTCCCTGCAGTCCTCCCCACACCCCCACCCCGCCCTCTTTGGCAGGAAGTCTCCCCTCCGAACCTCCCGTGGTGTCTCCTGGTAAAATGCAAAGGCGGCGCTCTGCCACAGCCCCCGGCCACGGCCACTCGGACCCGTTCTTCGCAAAAGTTCCCCAAGGCTGAGTCTATACTGGCCGAGCTTCACACCCCGCCCAGCCAGCCGGGGGCCCCCCTCTGCGGCGGCCCACCTCTTAACGAAAGCACGTGCCAAGGGCCAGGCCTTCCGTCCTCGTCCTCCATGCTCCGCCCTGCCCAGATTCCCTCCTTAACTTCTCTCTGGCCGACCGGGAACCTCTGGGTCTCTCTCTCCACCTGCTCATGGTCCTCCATGGGCCTCTTCCCTCGTGCTCTCCTCCAGCTCATGATTTTATTTTTTTAAATTCTTTGTTATTTGTAAGTAATGTCTAGGCCCAACTTAGGGCTGGAACCCACAGCCCTGAGATCAGGAGTCGCAGTCTCTACCGACTGAGCCAGCCAGGCTCCCCATCTCATGATTTGAAATCAAGAGCATTCCCTAGTTGAATTCCGTAACAGTGGTCATGTGACCACCGGTTTGGTGGCTGGGGTTTGGGACACATGTAGGTGGAATGGGGCAATGGGGATGTCTGCATGTTTCAGGAACTTCAAATCCGAGAAAAGCATTTTCCATGCCAAACCCTGCATTCTCCCCAGCGGTCCTCACTTCTGCGGTCTCTGTGGATCTAGGCGGCAGTCTTATATTTTTATTGTGGAAAAACTATGACATTATTTATCATTAGTGCCATGTAGTGCATTCACAGCGTTGTGCAGCCATCAGCACTGTTTATTTCCAGAACATGTTCCCCATCCGAAAAGGGAACTTCATACCCATG
This sequence comes from Cryptoprocta ferox, assembly GCA_028646485.1. Lineage (NCBI taxonomy): Eukaryota > Metazoa > Chordata > Mammalia > Carnivora > Eupleridae > Cryptoprocta > Cryptoprocta ferox. The sequence continues at coordinate 1,613,474 of CM053579.1, forward strand.
AAGCAGGCACTCGCCATTCTCCCCTCCCCGGAGCCCCCAGCAACCACTCATCTGCTTTGTGTCCCTGTGAACTTGCCTGTTCTGGGATCATACGGTATGTGCCCTTTTGGGCCTCTGCCTTCCTTCCCCTGGCTGGACTGCTTTCATCCACGTTGTAGCAGGTATCAGGACTCCATCCCCTCATGTGGTTGAATAATGCACCGTGTGGGTGTTTCCACACTGTGTTTATCCATCTGTTGGTGGACATTTAGGTGGCTTCCAAATTTTGGCGATTATGAATAGTGCTGCTCTGAACATTTGTGTACGGTTTTTTGTTTGGATGCCTGTTTTCAATTTTTGTGGGATTGCTGGGTCATATGGGAACTCTAGACTTTTCCACATGTACTGCCCCATTTTACATTCCCCTAAGCGATGTGTGAGAGTTTCATTTCTCCACATCCTCATCAACATTTATTTTCCATTGCTTTTTAGATTTTATGTTTTTATTTTTTTAAAGTAATCTCCGCATCCAACGTGGCGCTCGAACTCACGACCCCAAGATCAAGAGTCACATGCTCTTCGACTAAGCCAGCCAGGCGCCCCTCTTTCCCATTTTTTAATTCCAGCCACCCCTAGTGGGGTGGGCGAGGCTGTGTGCTCTAGATGCGCGCTTCCCTGATGATGGGTGACGTGCTTCTTAGATGTCCTTCCTCCCTCCCTGTCATTTGTCCCGAGCCCAGCAGCGGGTCCTGGCAGTCCCAGTCCCCATCTCCACTGCCACCGCCATCTCAGGCCAAGCTACCATTGTCTCTGGTCTGGGCCACTGTGGTTGCCTGCTGGTCTTTCCCCTGCCGCCACTTGGTCCCCTGCCCTGAGCTTCTCGTTGAGGCCGCGACGATGGCCGGCCTCTTCTGTGTCTGCGCGTTATTCTCCGGGAGCACCAAGGGCTTAGCGCCGCCTGGAATGTTCTTCAAAGTCCCTCCCGTGGCCGGCTCCTTGTCATCAATCAGGTCCTGTGCAAGCATGCCCAGGGAGGCCCTCCCGACTTCAGCATTTTCTCCCGCGTAACTCAGTGCTCTGAATGCAGTCGGAAATGGCCTTATTTGCTTGTTTCAGGCCTGGGTTCCGTCCCCCGCACTAGCCTCCCCTGCTCGAAGGGATCACGTCTGTCTTCTTCCTGGCTCTTCCAGTCCTTCCAGTGCTCCGATGAGTGTTAGTCTGGGGAAGGCTGTGGGCCTGGCACTTTTGGGAACACGTGCCCTCTTCCTTCCAGTGGTTCCCAGCTGACTGGGGACACAGAGGGGCATTTGCGCACCCATAACCCTGTGCTGACCTCATGTCCTGGGCTCTCTGCCGCGGAGCGCCTGAGATGCGGCTTTGTCCCTTCCCTCCCACCCACCGTCTTCCCACCGCCTGAAGCTTTCAGCTTCCGCAGGGGTGCCCTGGGGCAGAGGGGAGCCCTCCCTCCTTCCTGGGCTCCTTCTCCGCTCTCCCTGTGCTCCCTGGGGAAGCCACATGGAGACAGCGCAGGTTCGGGCCGGGAATCGCTTGTCTTCAGGCCCCCCCGCCCGGGAATGAGAGAAAGCAGTCGCCCAGATCCACACTCATACAGCCTCTCACACCCCACCTCTCCTTCCTTGCTCACTTCCAAAACCCCGATAGCTAGAAAGTTCTTCCCACCCCCACCCAAACTCCCTCCCGACCCTCCTTTATTTTTTTAAATTTTTTATTTACTTAATTTTTAATTTACGACCTAGTTAGCAATAATGATTTCGGGAGTAGAATCCAGTGATCCATCTCCTGTGTATAACCCCCAGTGCTCATCCCAACAAGTGTCTTCCTTAACGCCCCTCGCCCATTTAGCCCATCCCCCCACCCACAACCCCTCCAGCACCCCTCAGATTGTTCTCTGTATTTAAGAATCTATTGCGTTTTGTCCCCTCCCTGTTTTTATATTATTTTTGCTTCTCTTATGTTCAACTGTTTTGTATCTTAAATTCCACATATGACTGAAGTCATATGGTATTTGTCTTTCTATGGCTGACTGATTTCGCATAATGTACTCTAGTTCTATCTGTGTTGTTGCAAATGGCAAGATTTCATTCTTTCTGATAGCTGGGTAATACTCCATTGTATACACCACATCTTCTTGATCCATTCATCTGTCGATGGACGTTTGGGCTCTTTCCATACTTTGGCTGTTGTTGACAGCGCTGCTATACACATTGGGGTGCATGGGCCCCTTCGAAACAGCACACCTGCATCCCTTTGATAAATACCTAGGAGTGCGCTTGCTGGGTCGTAGGGCAGTTCTACTTTTAATTTTTTGAGGAACCTCCATCCTGTTTTCCAGACTGGCTGCACCAGTTTGCATTCCCACCAGCGGTGCAAAATGGTTCCTCTTTCTCCGAATCTTCACCAACATCTGTTTTTGCCTGAGTTATTAACATTAGCCATTCTGACGGGCGTGAGGCGGTATCTCATTGTGCTTTTGATTTGTGTTTCCCTGATGATGAGTGACGTTGAGCATTTTGTCATGTGTCTGTCGGCCATCTGGATGTCTTCTTTGGAAAAATGTCTATTCAGGTCATTTGCCCAATTCTTCACTGGATTATTTGTTTTTCTGGGTGTTGAGTTTGAGAAGTTCTTTATAGATTTTGGATACTAACCCTTTATCTGATATATCATTTGCAGATATCTTCTCCCATTCCGTGAGTTGCCTTTTAGTTTTGCTGATTCTTTCCTTTGCTGTGCAGAAGCTTTTTATTTTGATGAGGTCCCAATAGTTCCTTTTTGCTTTTGTTTCTCTTGCCTCCAGAGACATGCTGAGTAAGAAGTTGCTGCAGCCAGGGTCAAAGAGGTTTTTGACTGCTTTCTCCTCTAGGATTTTGATGGCTTCCTGCCTTACATTTTAGGTCTTTCGTCCATTTTTGAGTTTATTTTTGTGTGTGGTGTAAGAAAGTGGTCCAGGTTCATTCTTTTGCATGTCGCTGTCCAGTTTTCCCAGCACCACTTGAAGAGACTGTCTTTATTCCATTGGATATTCTCTCCTGCTTTATCAAAGATTAGTTAGCTATACGTTTGTGGGTCCATTTCTGGGTTCTGTTCCATTTATCTGTGTGTCTGTTTTTGTTCCAGCACCATACTGTCGTGATGATTGCAGCTTTGTAATATATCTTGAAGTCCAGAATTGTGATGCCTCCGGCTTTGGTTTTCCTTTTTCCGGATTGCTTTGGTTATTCAGGGTCTTTTCTGGTTCCATACAAATTTTAGGATTGTTTGTTCTAGCTCTGTGAAGAATGCTGGTGTTATTTTGATAGAGATTGCATTGAATCTGTAGATTGCTTTGGGTAGTATCGACATTTTAACAATATTTGTTCTTCCAATCCATGAGCGTGGAATATTTTTCCTTTTTTTGTGTGTTTTCAATTTCTTTCATGAGCTTTCTATAGTTTTCCGTGTATAGATTTTTCACCTCTTTGGTTAGGTTTATTCCTAGGTATTTTATGGTTTTTGGTGCAGTTATAAATTGAGATTGATTCCTTGATTTCTGTTTCTGTTGCTTCATGATTGGTGTATAGAAATGCAACTGATTTCTCTGCATTGATTTTATATCCTGTGACTTTGCTGAATTCATGGATCAGTTCTAACAGTTTTTTGGTGGAATCTTTTGGGTTCCACATAGAGTATCATGCCTTGTGCAACGAGCGGAAGTTTGACTTCCTCCTGGCCGACGTGGATGCCTTTTATTTCTTTGCGTTGTCTGATTGCTGAGGCTAGGACTTCCAACACTATGTTGAATAACAGTGGTGAGAGTGGACATCCTTGTCATTTTCCTGACCTTAGGGCGAAAGCTCTCAGTTTTTCCCCATTTAAAAAATTTTTTTTATGTTTATTTACTATTGAGACAGAAACAGAGCATGAGTGGAGGAGGGGCAGAGAGAGAGGGAGACACAGAATCCGAAGCAGGCTCCAGGCTCCGATCTGTCAGCACCGAGCCTGATGCGGGGCTCGAACCCACGAACCGTGAGATCGTGACCTGAGCAGAAGTCGGAGGCTTAACCAACTGAGCCACCCAGGCGCCCCTCAGTTTTTCCCCATTGAGGATGATATTAGCGTTGGGTCTCTCATATATGGCTTTTATGATCTTGAGGTATGATCCTTCTATCCCTACATTCTTGAGGGTTTTTATCAAGAAAGGATGCTGTATTTTGTTCAGTGCTTTCTCTGCATCTATTGAGAGGATCATGTGGTTGGTATTCTTTCTTTTATTAATGTGATGTATCACTTGATTGGTTTGCAGTGACTGAACCAGCCCTGCATCCCAGGCATAAATCCCACTTGGTCGTGGTGAATAATTCTTTTAATGTATTGTTGGATCTGATTGGCTAGTATCTTGTTGAGTATTTTTGCATCCATGTTCATCAGGGAAATTGGTCTGTAGTTCTCCTTTTCAGTGAGGACTTTGGTTTTGTTTTTGTTTTTAAATGTTTTATTTATTTTTGAGAGAGAGCGAGCGAGCGAGCATGAGCAGGGGAGGGTCAGAGAGAGAGGGAGACACAGAATCCGAAGACAGGCTCCAGGCTCTGAGCTGTCAGCACAGAGCCCGATGAGGGGCTCGAACCCACGAACTGTGAGATCATGACCTGAGCCCAGGTCGGACGCTTAAGCGACTGAGCCACCCAGGCGCCCCGGACTTTGTCTGGTTTTGGAATCAAGGTAATGATGGCTTCATAGAATGAGTTTGGAAGTTTGCCTTCCATTTCTATTTTTTTGGAACAGCTTCAAAAGAATAGGTGTTTCCCTGGAAAGCCATCTGGCCCTGTTCTCGTTTTGGGGGGAGATTTTGGTTACTGATTCAATTTCTTTACTGGTTATGCCAGCCCTCCTTTAGAGCCTGGGTTGAAGTAGCTCCCTGCCCTAGCCTCCTCGTCTTGTCTTGTCACCCCACTACCTGACTGGCTACCCCACGCCTGTCTGCCCCCTGGTGGGGAGGGGTCCTGCCCCTGCCACCTGGCTTGCATCAAGGGGCTGGGGTGGGTATTGTGGGTCGGGTGGGCACGGGCTCCTTCTGAAGGCAGACCTGGGGGCCCGTCTGCTCTGCCTCTCTGCCTCTTCGGCCGGTGCGTATGGAGTCCACGCTCTCCCCCAACCTCAGGGCCATCCTGTCATCTGCTGAGATACCGGCACTCACCTTGATCACCCACAGAGCGCCTTCTGTAAATCCCACCTCAGAGGAGCCAGTAGGGGACAGGCAGAGGGGGCTGCACTGGGGGAATAGGGGGGTGTGTGTCTGCTCAGTCCTGCCCCCCCTCCCAGGCCTGAGGCCCATTGAGGCTAACTGGCCATCCCCGTGGTCAGGCCCTTCTGTCTTCCAGAGCCGATTTCCCAGTGGCCCCTGGGATCCATCCCTCTCACGTGGAGCCCACAGCCCGAGGGTCCCCCGGGGCCTCCTTCACTCCCTCTGGGACTCCAGGCTCCTGGAAGCCGCCTCTTCGTTTTGTGGGACCCCCAGGAGGGAAATGAAGGCAGTAGAGGGAGAAAGTAGTGTCTCCTGAGCCTCGTCAGATCGGGTGTGGATGTGGAGTGTGATGTGACTTCATTCCCACCACTGTCCTTTAATTGGCACCGAAGGAGGAGCCAGGAGCACAACCAGTCGCCTGCCACACAGTGTGGAGCCTTGGGGAAACTGAGGAAAACTCAGAACATATCACAGGCTAGATTGTTCTTGTATGTTTTCTATCTGATTATAAAAGCGATGTTCGTTGGAGAAAATACAATAAAGAACAAAAGAGAAAAGAAAAATCACCCGTAAATATGTCCCAGATATAACCACTGCTAACATTTTTCCATTTTCGTGAATTTCCTGAAAGTCTTTAAAGAAAGTATCGTGTAACGTTGAACACATACGCACATACCAGTGAAGTTGCATAACCTATCCATCCATGAAAACTAGCTTTAAAAAGCTCTGTGAGCTCTGTGCCCTCTCTGAGCTGGCACATTTGTGGCAGCGAGATGGCCCAGCCAGCCACCCCTCCCTGTGTCTGTCCGAGCTGGGCTCCCCCTACTCCCCGAGATCCATGCTCCCAGAATTGGGATCAACTGGTCTAAGCAGGTCTTTTTGCTGAATATTTTACCATGGGAATTTTCCAGCCGCATTCTTTTTTTTTTTTTTTTTTTAAGTCTAAGCATTTTTTTTTCCCCAAAAAGCAGTATAGCCATGTTATATAAAGTTTTGGGGAAAATCTCAGATTTCCCTTGCACAGTGTTTTTATATATTCTTTCTCAGCCTTTGTCCATAAACAGAGTTCACGTCATTTTATGTCTTCTTTTGAGAAACAGGCTGTGGGAGGGCAGCTGTATGTTTCAGTGAGTTAGACGCTTCCTCCTTACGTTTGTTGGAAAGGTTTTGGCACTAAAACTAATGCGGAACTCAGGAAGTTCAATACTGAATGACATTAGGGCCCGGCCGTTGCACTCCTAAGCACACACCCCAAAGATCTGAAAACAGAGACTCGGATGAAAACTTGCACACGAGTGTGCACAGCAGCACTATTCGCAGTGGCCCCAGAGTGGAAACAGCCCGGTGTCTACTGACGGATGACCAGGCGAGCAAAATGCAGTCCCTGCATTTGAGGGACCCGTAGGGAATAAATATTACTCAGCCGTAAACAGGATGCAGTACCGATGCTCACTGCAGTGTCGCGTGAACCTGGAAACCGTACTGACGAACAAGGTCAGACACATCGGACCACATAGTGTACAGTTGCGTTTATGTGTGGACAGAAAAGAAAGCGGTAGGGCTGGGGTGAATGTGGAGAGAAGGGGTACAGGGTCGCCTCTCGGGGGGATGAAAATGCTAGAACAAGACAGGCGGTGGTTGCAGAAAAATGAGCTAAGTGCCACCGAAGTGGACACCTAAAAATTTTATTTTATTTTATTTTTTGAGAGAGAGAAAGAGAGAGAGAGAGAGAGAGAGCAGGGGAGGGGCAGCGAGAGAGGGAGAGAGAGAATCCCAAGCAGGCTCCACACTGTCAGCGCAGAGCCCGATGGAAGGCTTGAACTCAGGAATCTGAGATCAAGACCTGAGCCGAAATCAAGGGTTGGATGCTTAACCGGCCGAGCCTCCCAGGCGCCTCTGAAGCGCACACTTTAAAATGGTAAAAATGGTAAATTTCATGTTAGGTATATTTTACAGCAACACAAAAATCTGTGCCGCTCTCAGCAGCCTTGTGACTCACGTACTACCCGTTCTTTTTATTTAGGATCGACCACTTAGAGCTAATTTATTGCATCAAAGGGGGAACGATGAACATTTTCAAGATCCTTTGTAGTTATTAACAATGTCCTCCAAAAAGTTTCCTTTTTTAACGGCGGGTGAGATTCAGACTGAGAGCGTGTGACTGGGTGACAGGGTCAGCCAGGATGAGGGGCTCTTAGTGCCGTGGGGTCTGCAAGTGGCACTGCCCTCGGGACCTGTGGAGTCAGGGCTTGCCTGGGAACCCAGGGCAGCGAGCGCTCTCGCAGTGTGTACACGGGAACCGGGCCACATGCCGGGGAGTGTGAGGGCCACCCGGGCCATCTCAGCAGGGGGCACCGGCTCCGTGTGTGCCGAGTCCCCAAGCAGGGAGCACCAAGTCCCTCTCAGGAAGGGCAGCACTTGACAATCTGCTGGCTTCGCGAGCGCACCGTGACACCGGCAGGATTGGCAGCCGGGAGGTAGCTCCAGCCCAGGCAAGGAATAGTGCCCGGCACACGGCAAGGCTGGCACAGCCCGCCCCGGGTGCCGGAGCAGAGGGCCACCTTGGAGGCTCGGGTGGGGCCCCTCGGGGCCTGGCTTCCCCTCCGAGCTGTCTGCCTGTGGCCCCCGCTGTGCCCTGCAGCCCGCCTCCGTGGCTGCCCGAGGGGAGCCAAGTCGCGGGCCTGTCTGGCCTGTCTATGTGCCGGGTCTCCCAGCGGCCCCGGGGGCCCGAGTGTGCCACGCGCTTGGCAATGCTCCGCCTCGTCCCGGGGGGGCCCTCGGGCCTTTCACGGCGCCCTCAGCACGTGTCTGCTTGCTGGCGAGTGTGAGTCTTTGGCCGGGGATGGATGCACCTGGCACCTGTCCTTGCGTGGGTGTAGGTGACAAGAGGGGGCCAGGCAGTGATGAGCTGCTATCGGGGGAGGGAAGGATGTGTGAGGGAGGGGACAGAGGAGACCAAATGATAGAGGCTGACACAGCTTAAGCAGCGACGTGGCGGGGGAGGGAGGGAGGGGAAGAGGAGACCCTCTGGAAGGAGAAGGGGCTTCAACCCAGGGTCAAACCCTGCCCCACTCCCACCGAGCCCTAGCGCCCACCCACATGTGCTACCCACTCCCACTCCCCCCCCACCCCGCCCACAAAGGCCACCCTCACACACGCTCCGGCCCGTTCCCACTCCTCCACCTCCCGGGCCCCCCTTCCTCTGCTTGGACTGACCCGCCTGTGCAGAGCACTCCGAGCACAGCCCGGGCGGAGTCCGAGCGGCTCTCTGCTCCCGTTCGTGGCTATTCGCAGTAACCACCGTCAGGCCACCAGGCCAGAAACCTCGGTGCCCCCAAGCCCCCGAGGGTCGCCCTCCAAGTGGGTGACGGCGTCGAGAGCTCCCTGCCCCCGGCTGCCCCTCCCTGTGCAACCGTTTCGAAATATTTCTCAAGTACAGAGAAGCATGCTGCCGCCCGCCCTCGCGTTTGGCCCGTTGGCCTCAGTGTCCCTCCCCTAAGAAGGCAGGTCTGAAGCCGCTGCACACACCCATCCCTGACCCCACTCTTTTCCTTCCCTTCTGGACGGATTTGGGTTTGTCGTTCTGATGCCCGTTTTCTACCATTGCCGTCCTTAATGAGCACAAGTGCTTCTGTACCCCGCATGCGCAAGCATAGCCCGATTCTCTGATCCTTTCTACCCACGGCGCATCCTTGGGCTGTCTCTGTGTTGGCTTGGTTCGGCCTCTCCCGTGAGCGTTGCTTTTCCTGTTGAGTTGTTTGTATTTCCTTATGGTTTTGCTGGAATTCTTCTATATAACATTCTGGATACTTCTTTGTCAGTTCTATACGTCGTAAGGATCTTCTCTTAGCCGATCTTATCTTTTCACTGTGTTTACGTCCTTTGTTCAAATTTATGTCCATTCTTGCTTGTCCGTTTTTTATCTTAAGAATTGCTTCTCGGGGCGCCCGGGGGGCTCAGTCGGTCAAGCGGCCGACTTTGGCTCAGGTCATGATCTCACGGTTCGTGAGTTCGAGCCCCGCGTCGGGCTCTGTGCTGACCGCTCGGAGCCTGGAGCTGCTTCACATTCTGTGTCTCCCGCTCTCTCTGCCCCTCCCCGACTCATGCTCTGTCTCTCTCTGTCTCAAAAATAAAATAAATGTTAAAAAAAAAAAAAAAGAATTGCTTTTCTATTCCAACATCATTGACCTTCTCTCGCCTCCAAGGTAGGCAGTTTTGCTTTGTCCATCTAGGACTTTGATCCTGATCCGTTTTGGATTGCCTGTTGGGGGCTTGGAGCGTTGGCAGCAGGGGAGGAGGTGAGCGGGAGTGGGTCCCTGGTGGCTCCTTGGGGACAGTCTCTGGCGTGTGTACACAGAGGAGGGGAATCAGGGCAAGCCGGCCTGGTTTCAGACACGTTGAGGCTGGTGTGCGCGGTCTTTTCTCCAACTCATGATGATAGGACGACGGCAGGGCTTGACAGGACGACAAGAGGTCTTAGCAGATCTGGGTCCTCACTGTGCCTGCTCCCTACTACTTTGCCCATCCTCCCCCTCTTCCCCAGCTAGCAGGTAGCTCTCCCCCCCCCCCATTGGGGGGGCTCATTTCTCACTTGTCACGGCTTGGGGGTGCCACCCTGAGTGAGGAAGGGGAGACAGAGGAGGCTGAAGGAGCACATGGGTCAAAGGGAAGGCTGCTGGGCGGCCCAGGCATCACTCTGATGACCCCATGTCTGCGTGCCCCCATCCTCCTCTTGACATCCCGGCCCACCCCGCATTCCCCTCCCCGCTGGGCCCAGTTTCCATAGCAACGCTGCAGCTGGGAAACCAACAGATTCCAGGCAGAAAGACATTCCTGCATTTCTCAGTGTCACCTGACCCTGAGGACAGCCCAGCCCTTTTGCATTTTAGGGAAGCACTTGACTTAAGGACGGTGGGGCGGTGGGAAATGTCCCAAACAGAAAGCCCCGCTTTGGAGCGGTTGCTGATTTCTGTGGTGTAGGTACTCCCATCACGGCCACCAGCACGATGTCGCCTAACACGGAAAGAGATGCAGGTCCACACCACTATACAGGATGTGCTTTTTCCAGACACACTAGGCCTTGGTAACCTTAAGAGTGTAAACAGGAAAAGGTAGTAAGATAATTAGACAGTCATGAGCTTGGAGTACTGACTGCTTCGCTTTTAATAGAATTCATTCCTCTGTAAGATTATTCCATCGAACGGTGATAATGGCTGTGTTTAACAAGCGGCTCGCAAATTTCCCCTCTGTCTACAGCCTTCCCCAGACCGCCCTCCCCACGCCTTTCCAAACGCACACGTGCAGCGGGCCTCTCCCCTGCGTGCCCAGCGCCCTGCCTTGATCCTGCAGCCTCTCCCCTGCGTGTCCAGCCACATTCGCACACTTCCTGCTAGCTGGAAACTAATACCTTCTTGGCTGATTTTTGTTTTCTTCCTTATGGTTTTCTGTAGTTTTCAAATGTTCTACAATGCGCCTGTGTTTCTTTTATAATTAGGCCCAGTTGATTAAAAAAATTGATTAAAAAAATCTTTTCTGACTATGAGAGTTTGGGGAGAGGGAGACCTAAGTCCTGAGATTGTAATCTACAAGGACATCATCAAGTTTGGGCTCCATGGCTCATGGGAGCCGATGGTTGACCAGGCGGCCCTAGGACCCCCTGTGCTTCCCGAGACGGCCTTCTCTTTGGAATGACATCCAGGGCTCGGTCTGTTACGCGGCAGCCAGAAGCTACGATCGTGCAGTTGGGTTGGGCACATCTGTGTGAAGAACCCCCATCCCCCTGAGACACCCAGGGACAGAGGCGGCAATTCGGAGACTGTGGGAATTCGGAGACTGGGACCTGTGCCCAAGTGTGGCCCCTCCCTCCCTCACCTTGCAGAACCTCTGTCCTTGAGCAGGTGCTGGGTCTTGCCTGTCCGTGGCGACTTCGCTTCCGCCTGCAAACCAGCCTCCTCCTCGCCTGTCTCCTGATGCAGGCCAGGTGCCCCCTCTGGGGGTGCCTTCCCTACCCCCTTCCTAGCTGGGGTGCGGCCGGCCTTGTGCTTTCTTGGTAGCAAAGGTCTGTTTCAGTGGTGACCCACTGGGTGTAGCCATCTGGAGTATCCCCGCTAGCACGTGTGCTCCCCAGGCCCAGAACAGCCCTTCCATGAGCTGCTGCTGCCACTCCCCCTCCTCCCGGAACTGCTTCCCGATCCCCACCCTCCGCCCCTCACTGGCCTCATGGCACGTGTCCTGAACTCTGTCTGTGTCTGTTGGGTCCTTAGTCTACTGGACTCTGCACCAAGGGACACATGGAGGTCACAGTGCGTGGTGCCTGGTTCACAGCCCCAAATTGGCCATCCCAGGGCCTAGTTCCCACGAGCTCCTGCAGAGACGAGTGGCCGGGCTGGGGCCAGCCTTTTACCCCAGTTGCCTTGAGGGCACACCTTGCTCTACCCAGCTGGGCCCAGAAAGCACTCCACCCTCCGCCCACCACGGTGGGCCTCTTCCCGAGAGGCTGCAGCAGTCCAGCCTTCTTGCACAACCCCCCAACTGTGACCACGACAGCCCCATCTGGCTCATGACCTTGACTTGCTCCCTTGGTTTTGCTGAGCCTCGGTTTCCTCATCCACAAAATGGTGGTTGGGGTCAGGATTCGGGGGAGACGCACATCGAGGCACCCAAGAAATGGTGATCGTCTTATAAGGGTCGCTTTCTTGGCACCCCCCGTGTCAGGAGGGAGGCTCTGTGTGTGTCACCTTTTCTCTTCAGCAAGTCCGTCATCGCCTTGACGACAGAGATCCTGTCTTTCGTGTCTGCGTACTCTTTCCAACCCTCCTGCCCGAACCCATTCCTTGACTGACTCCCGTTGGGAGACGAATCAAGGTCTTCCTCCAGCCTTGACGTCAGATGAGCAGAACAGATGCTCAGTCCTCGCCAAAGGGGAGCTCCACTCTAGAGCTTCTAGACGCCAGCTCTGGCCTCAGCGCTGCCCGAAGGAGTGAGGAGGACGGAGGCGTGGTGGAGGAGGACGGAGGAGTGGCGGAGGAGAGCCAGGCCATGTTCTAGGGCGAGGGCAGAGCCCCCGGACTCCCGAGCCCCACACAGCACTGTAGGGCAGGGCTGAGAAACGAGGCTCACTTGGGAATGAGGGTGGACAGCAGACTTGGTTGCGGCGGGGCTCGGCGCGTGCTCACGGAGGCGTGTCTCTGCCACAGGTGAACGGGAAGGAGCTCTCCAAGCTGTCTCAGGAGCAAACCCTGGAGGCCCTGCGCTCCTCCAAGGAGCCCCTAGTGATCCAGGTGCTGAGACGCAGCCCCCGCCTCCGGGGGGACAGCTCCTGCCATGACCTGCAGCTGGTGGACAGTGGCACTCAGACCGACATCACCTTTGAGCATATCATGGCGCTGGGCAAGCTGCGCCCGCCCACCCCGCCCATGGTCATCCTGGAGCCGTACGTCCTGTCTGAGCTGTGAGTCGCCCTCAGGAGGGCCCCGGGCCCTGCCTCCAGAGAGGGCACGCCACCCAGACGCTACGTAGCCGCAGCTCTGGGCACGGCAGGGAGACCCCGACTGGCCTGCCCTCTCAGGCAGGAGGCAGGCTCCTTGGCCTCCAGAGCTGACCGTGGCATCCAAGGGCTCAGAAATTTCTAGGCTTCTAGCCTCCGGCTGGACACCAGCCGGTGAAGGGACCAGGGGAGGCTGACATACAGGCTCCCTATGGTATCTACCCCCCAGGGCCAAGTGGGAAGCACACTGGGACTTTGCTGCCGGAAGGTTGAGAGCCTCAGCTCCTCCTCTGTCCTCTCTCCTCCTCTGCCGTCCATTGTCTTCTGCCTCTCAAGCATCTCTCTTTGAATCTTCTCTCATCCTTGTCTGTCCCATCCCCCCGCTGCTCTGCAATTCCTCCATCTCTTTGGCTTCTTTCTGGCCCACTCAGAAGAAGGGCCTCTCATCCAGGCCTGGTGGCTCATTCCGCTAATCTAAACCCCGGGCTGCAGGGAGGTAGTCCCGGGATCCCCTCCTCCGCAGAGAGCAAGGCCCCTGGCCGCCAGCAGCCATGCTTAGCCTTGGGGCCAGGAGGGCTGCCCCTAGAGGTAGAGTGGGCCCTCTTGTCCTCCCCAGCAGTCCTCTGGGGCCTGGATAACTCCTGGGGGCGTTGCATGAGCGGGGCCGGTGCCACGTGGGAGGGGCACCTGTAGTCTGGAGAAGTTGGTACCCTGCCGGCTGGCCCAGGGTGGGACGGGGCGGGGAGAGCTAGGCATGCCTGTGTCCTCAGTGCAGACCCCTGCACACTCCTGTCCAAGAAGCATTCCCGGCCTTTGCATGGATGCATGTAGCTCAGAAGGACAGGCTCCGTGCTGAGCGTGCTGGGACCGGCCAGCCTGGGGCTGGGGCTAGGGCACGAGAAGAGCAGATGGTTGGCCTGACCCCCCTTCTCCTGGGCAGCCCCCCCATCAGCCATGAGTATTATGACCCAGCGGAGTTCATGGAGGGCGGCCCGCAGGAGGCAGACCGTATGGACGAGCTGGAGTATGAGGTGAGCCAGGCGGCCAGGCCAGGGCAGGGCCCACAGCCAGCTCCGGGAGCCAGCCCCGGGATGGCCGTCTGAAGCCCGGCTCAGGCCCGGCTCCCGTTGTCCGCACGCAGCCCGAGCCTTGTGGCCCTTGCCCACGCGTGACTGGTTACTCAGGCTCACGGGCCGAGTTGGGTCAAGTTGGACTGAGTCGGGGAGGGCATGGGTGAGGTCTGTCCCTCAGTCAGTCTGTGTCAGTGAGTGTGTGTCCCACGCATGTCTGTGTCCCGTGTGTCCTGTGTGTCTTGTGTATGTCTTGGGCATTTCCCGGTAGGGGAGACCATGGCCCGTTTGCGCCCCTTGGGATGGTAAGACAGACCCTCCGAGCTGGAGGCTGGAAACTTGGCTCAGGTGATGTGCCGCCGCCGCCGGGCTTGGGGCGGGGCTGTGGCTGCCGCCGCTGCGGCACGCCTCCTTGCTCACATGTTTTGGGGGCTTTCTTCCTCTGCACCCCCCACTCCCCTTGTGGCAGGAGGTGGAGCTGTATAAGAGCAGCCACCGAGACAAGCTCGGCCTGATGGTTTGCTACCGCACGGACGATGAGGAGGACCTGGGCATCTATGTTGGAGAGGTATGAAGGGGTGCAGGAGCAGAGTCTTCTCGGAGCCAGTGGAGCCCCACGCCCCCTCCCTGTGTGCCAGGACGTCAGGGCTGGACTTGGACGGCGTCCATCTGTACAGCACCGGCAGCGGGGGGAGGCCCCGGGGTGGTGGGTGCTGACACAGGGTCTGGCACATGGAGCAGCCCCACACCATCCCACCGCGTGGCCTCTCCATGCTGCCCGGGGCACTGAGGCTGCCAGTAAAGAGCCGACTGCTGGGGATACGGCCTGCCTAGCCTCACGCAGGGCCACTGATGGCTTCTGCCTGCGTTCGTCCAGGCAGCCCTCCCCAGGAGACTTGCGGCCAGGATGGGGACGGTGAGCAAGGCCGAAGTCCCGGCCAGGCTTTGTTCCCCTCCCGCGTCCCGCAGCCAGCCTCTCGCGGTACTCGCGGGGATTGTTCTTCCCCACCAGCCCGTGGCAGGTGTGCGTGTGTCCACAGGAGGATGGACGCCCCCCCCCCCGCCCCCGCGCTCTAGCAACTTCCTTTGACTGCCTATCGGCCCCAGGGCTATTTTGGTGTGGATGGCAATGTATGGGAAAGTGTCCAGCTTCCAGCATTTACCCAGCCTATGACATGAAAAAGAACAGGTTTCCATGCAAAAAGAGTATACAAGTGCCGGCTGGGGGCCTGGGGGTGGTGGGCAGGGGCTGGGAAGCTCTCCCTGGCAAGTTGGTGGCTCGTGCTGGGGAGAGGTGACCAGCCCAAGACCCAGTTTTGTTCCTGCCTCCTGGAGCTTGGAAGCTTCTGGTCTGAGTGAAGAGGGAGCAAGGGAGAAGGAGGCTTCCGTTTGCTTCGGGGGTCCCCAAGGTGAGGCTGCCCCTTGCTACCGTAGTGAAGGGCACTAGGCTACCACGATGCATCTGCCTTGCAGGTGAATCCCAACAGCATCGCAGCCAAAGACGGCCGGATCCGCGAGGGCGACCGGATCATCCAGGTGAGCTGGGCGGGCAGGCCTGGCGAGGCCCCGCTGCACGGGCTGCCCAGCTACCTATCCTCGGCCAAGCCTGGCTGTCCCTGCCAAGAGCCTCGCCCCGTGGCCAGGCATCCCGCTGTGCCTGAGACCAGGCCTGGGTCTCCTCTCTCTCCTGTGCTGCTGCCCCTGGTGGCTCCCGTGGGCTCATGGGGCCTGCTGGCATCGAGGGCCTGTGCTGCTCTGGCACCTTGCCAGCGTCTCCGTCCATCCTGCAGGCATGAGCATGCGCCCCACTCCACCTTGTCCTCGAGGCCCAAGTGCTCTTGCCGCAGGCCAGGCTGTCCTGGCCCTGGGCACCTCCACCTGGTTTCCATCCTGGCTCAGGGCGCTCTGCTTGGAGCTCCCTGCGAGGGCATCCGTGCAGTTCAACCGGGGCCCGCGCCAGAGCCAGCCCCGGCGTTCTTGTTGATGGTCCCTTGGCTTGTCACAGATAAATGGCGTGGACGTCCAGAACCGGGAAGAGGCGGTGGCCATTCTGAGCCAGGAGGAGAACACCAACATCTCCCTGCTGGTGGCCCGGCCCGAGAGCCAGGTGTGTGCGTGGCAGGCGGGATATTGTGGGACCCCTGACATCGGGCTTCTGCCTTGGAAGTTGCCGATCTGTGACGAGGGCACTGCTGGAGGGTGGGTCGTGTCTCTGGGGTCCATTTCCCCTTCCGGCCTCGGGTGGCTGAGTGTGCTGGGATCACCCCCTCTCTTGGGTTGTTCACCTTCACTGAGACCAGGAGGCCGGGTGTGGGGCCTAGAGGCCGCTGGTGGGGCCGTGTCTGCGGAAGTCCTTAAAGCAGTGGGGACAGCACAGGCCTGTCTCTGCAGCTGGCGAAGCGGTGGAAGGACAGTGACCGGGATGACTTTCTGGATGACTTTGGCTCTGAGCATGAGGGGGAGCTGCGTGCGCGGAAGCTGAAATCCCCCCCTGCCCAGCAGGTGAGGAGGGAGGCCTGGCGGGTAGTGGGGAGGCAAGGGGACTGGGGCATGTGGAGGATGGGCTGGACCCGAACCCCACCCCCCCCTGCGGTACCCCGGTCTGCGGGACGCACCCTGAGTGGGGCTCATCTTTCTGCCCCAGCTTGGAAACGAAGAGGAGAAAGGGGTCCCCGATGTGGGCACGGGCCTGAGCAACAGCCAGGAGCTGGACAGTGGGGTGGGCCGCACGGACGAGAGCACCCGCACCGAGGAGAGCTCCGAGCACGACCTGCTGGGCGACGAGCCCGCCAGCGCTGCCGACACACCCGGGGCCCTGCGCAAGAGCCGCGACCTCCACTTCAGCATGGACTCGCTGCTGGCGGAGGGCGCGGGGCTGGGCGGGGGCGACCTCCCGGGCCTCACGGAGGAGGAGTACGAGCGCTACCGCGAGCTGCTGGAGATCAAGGGCCACCTGGAGAATGGCAACCAGCTGGGCCTGCTCTTCCCCAGGGCCTCCGGCGGCAACGGCGCCCTGGATGTGAACCGCAACGAGAGCCTGGGCCACGAGATGGCCATGCTGGAGGAGGAGCTGCGGCACCTGGAGTTCAAGTGCCGCAACATCCTGCGGGCGCAGAAGATGCAGCAGCTGCGCGAGCGCTGCATGAAGGCCTGGCTGCTGGAGGAGGAGGGTCTCTACGACCTGGGGGCCGGCGAGCCCAAGAAGCACGAGCTGTCGGACATCTCCGAGCTGCCGGAGAAGTCGGACAAGGACAGCACCAGCGCCTACAACACGGGGGAGAGCTGCCGCAGCACCCCGCTGCTCGCGGAGCCCCTGCTGGAGAGCCCCCTGCGGCGAGCTGCCGCTGGCAACTCCAACTTGAACCGGACCCCTTCCGGCCCCACCGGCCCCACCCACGCCAAGGCAGCCCCTCCGCAGGGGAGCCCCGCCAAGTTCCGCTCTCTCTCCCGGGATCCCGAGATGGGCAGGAGACCGCACTCAGAGGAGCGTGTGCGCCGGAGCCCCAAGACGGGCGTGACCCTCGAGCGCGTGGGCCCCGAAGGCAGCCCTTACCTGTCGCGGCGCCACCGCGGCCAGGGCCAAGAGAGCGAGCACTACCACAGCTGTGTGCAGCTGGCCCCGCCGCGCGGCCTGGAAGAGCTGGGCCACGGGCCCCTGAGTCTGGCTGGTGGCCCTCGGGTGGGCGGGGCAGTGGCGGCCCCCGAAGCGCCCCGCATGGAGTGGAAGGTCAAGGTGCGCAGCGATGGGACCCGCTATGTGGCCAAGCGGCCGGTGCGTGATCGTCTCCTCAAAGCCCGGGCCCTGAAGATCCGGGAGGAACGCAGCGGCATGACCACCGATGACGATGCGGTGAGCGAGATGAAGATGGGCCGCTACTGGAGCAAGGAGGAGCGGAAGCAGCACCTGATCCGGGCCCGGGAGCAGCGGAAGCGGCGCGAGTTCATGATGCAGAGCCGGCTGGAGTGCCTGCGGGAGCAGCAGAATGGCGACAGCAAGGCCGAGCTCAACATCATTGCCTTGAGCCACCGCAAAACCATGAAGAAGCGGAACAAGAAGATCCTGGACAACTGGATCACCATCCAGGAGATGCTGGCCCATGGCACTCGCTCCGCCGACGGCAAGCGGGTGTACAACCCTCTGCTCTCCGTCACCACCGTCTGAGCCCCAGGCCTTCTGCCCCTCCTCCCCCAGGTCCATGAGCCTCCCAAGACCCTGTCCCCTGCTCTCCCTTAGAATCTAGTGTGTGTCTGTGTGTACGCACGGTGTGTACGCACCTGTCTTTGTGCGTGCAGGACTTTGTTACCAGAGAGAAGTCCCTGAGGAGAAGGGACGCCTCTCCATCGGCCACGCCCTGCTCTCCCAAGTACAGCGACCATGTTGACAGCTGGCACGGGGGGCACCCCCTCTGCTGTGTGCGGGCCGCGTGTGCATAACACAGGCGCGGGCACACGCACGCGCACACGCACCGTCACCTCTCCGGAGCTCTTAGCGTGGGTACCTGGGGACAGGAAAGGACTGAAAAGGAGAGACGAAGAGGACTGTCCTAAGCACAAGAGAAAGGCTGGCTGTGAAGCCTAGCACAGCCTCGCCCCCTGCCGGGAGACTTGGTCATTTGTAGACAAAGGCAACCCTGAGTTTTGTGGTTTTTCTCCCTTTCTGTGCTTGCCGGTTGTTGTTTTTCTGTTTTGTGGACCTGCCCTGGGGGCTGGCGGCTCCTTCAGGCGGCCTAACAAAGCGGAACCCCCAGTGATGGCTGGGAAGGAGGTGGGTGGGGGGGGGGGAGGAAGAGTGGGAGGGCTGGGGCAGGGGGAGGGGAAGGGTTGGGGAAGAAGGGGAGAATGGGAAGCAGCTTTCTTGGTGGTCTCCACTCTGAGGTGTGGGGATGGGGAGCCTTTGATGCGGCTTGCGAGGCCCGCTCCGGAGCCCACTTCCTTCCCCGATGACCGAGGGAGAGCCGGGACACAAGTCGCCGTGGAAGACCTCAGTGACAAGACCCATGCCGAGCCTCGGGAGCGGCCGCAACGAGAGGGACGGGCCCGGCCAGCGGGGCCGCCTGGGGAGAAGACGCTCTGCAAATGTGGACGCGGCCCAGAGCCCGGGGGCCCTCCGGCTCAGAGCGCCTCGGACTGGAGGCACACAGGCCGCCCGCCCCTGCCCCCCATTGGCATCGGGAGAATAAAGCAAGCTGCCTTTTTGAGGTGACTGCTGGTCTCTCTGTGTTCATTCTCATCGGGCCGGGAGAAGGGAAGAAAGTTTTGGGGGGCGGGCACGGTGGGCAAGGCATGAGTCCATTGAAAGCGATGCCCTGTGCTTTCTCCGTGTGACGCTGAGCAACAGCAAGGTCTTCTGAAGTCCCTAATGTACTCTGGGAGGAGGCACGACAGTCACCTGAATTATTTACTAAGTGTGACATGGTCACAGGGGTGATGCCCAGATGCAGGAAGGATGGCAGGGGCCTGGCTTAGCGCTGGTGGCAGGCCTGCCTCCGGCATGTGGGTGAGGCCAGCGCTGCTGGTCTAAGTGGAACCCTTGAGAAGTGGGCTCCACCTCCCCCACCCCCCAGCTCAGGAAGCACCCTAGAAGAGGCAAGCAGCTGGGAAACCCCTTTTTATTTTTAAGTATATTTATTTATTTTGAGAGAGAGAGAGTACAAGTGGGGAATGGGCAGAGAGAGAGGGAAAGAGGGAGAGAGAGGGAGGGAGGGAGGGAATTCCAAGAAGGCTACACACTGTCAGCTCGGAGCCCGATGTAGGGCTCGGTCTCACAAACCGTGAGAGCATGACCTAAGCCAAAACCAAGAGTCGATGCTTAATCCACTGAGCCCCCCAGGCGTCCCGGAGCTGGGAAGCTCTTGAAGGCACAAACTACTCTCCTCATTGGGGACACCCCCCACCCCCGCAGGGCCTAGCACGGAGCTTGCTGAGTAAAGGTCTATGGCCAGATGGATGAACACCTGGGTGGTCAGAGAGGCTCCTTCCATGATGGGAACTCCCAGAGGGGCAGCCAAATGCTCGAGGTTCCATTCAGTGCAGCACCTGGGCACATGCTAAGTGCTGGGTGGGGGACAAGGGCCCCAAAGACTGCAGCTCCGGGGACCCCAGCTTGTGGTGTGTGCGGTGCCCCCAGGGGTGGGCGGCACAGCAGGGAAGGAGCTGTCTCCTGAGCACACGCAGGATGCCGCCAACAGCCGAAGTGGACAAGGATGCATTAAGATGCTATTGAAACACCAGTGTAGGCCTCGCGTTAATTCCCTGATTGACTGAGCTGGGTATGAGCGAGAAATCCGAGCGAGTGTTCCCAGAAGCCGACTGTTCTGCAGGAAAGGCTGGGCCCTGAGGGCGGGCCACATCTGTAGGCTGCCACCAGAGCAGCAGGGAGGGAAGCCCGCACCCCACACGCCTGGAACCCCAGCACATGGGGAGGGACGAAAGGGCTTGGTGGTGAAAAGGGGCAGATGGGAAAGCGAGGGGTTGGGACTGGGGACACAGGCTTCTTCAGCTCTCCTAGGCCTCTGGGCCCCAGCACTAGGCGCCATCTAGTCCTCCAGAGGGGACACCTGGGCCCCAAGCAGGCCCCGTAGAGGACGGGGTTCCAAAAGCCTGGCCCCGGCTGCAGGAACACTGGCTGGAGGGCAGTTGGCAACTGAGGCCAACTGTTCCCAGGCTTCCCTCTCCAGCTGCTGGGGGACTCACTTTGATGGCTCTAAAGGCACCCCATTTTTGCCTTGGGGGAGAGGAGTGTGCTGAAGGCCCAGTGCTCCTGCGACGTGGGCCAGGACAGGCCCATAAACTGTGGCGTCCCTTGCCAGTCCCTTGCCGCGTGAAAGCGGCACTAGGGCTCCTGGGAGAGGTGGCGCCAGGAGGGCCAGCAACCCTTAGCCATCGCTGCCCTGGAACTGACCTCACGTTCGGGTCCTAGTGCCGTGGAGCGGAATCAAAGAGCCACCGGACTGCCACGAGCTGCCACTGTCCGCCCTGCCTGCCCTGCACGGGCTGTTGGCAGAACGGGAGAACCCCTCCCCCTTCACTCCTTGGCAAGAAGGGGAGCAGCAATCACTGCCGGCAGGCGCCCCTTGAGCTCCCACGGCTGCTTTCTCTGAAATCCAGAAAGCCCGTCAGCCAGTGGCCCTGGCCTGGCCTGCTGCTCAGGGGACTCGGCCCCAGCCTCCTGCTGTACCCCTGCTTTCAGGACGGAGCCTCCATTCCTGCCCATCACTTCATCCCAACCCACTGCGAGGATTGAGGGGCAAGGAGCAGGGAGAGGCTGGTGTCCCTGGAGGATGACACCCAAGGAGCAGGTCCCTGTCCTGGTGTCTGGAGGAGGTCCCCAGGCAGTCCGAGGTCACAAGCCACCCTCCAAACACCCGGGGCCTCCCAGTGCCATAGTGCGAGGTGCTCAGGGGAGACGGGGCCCTGAGACAAAGAGCAAGGCAAACTGGAAGAGGCTAGCGACTGGCTCCTCAGAGACGTGGGGGCTCACGTCACCTTTCCAACTTCCTGTGCCTTCTACGCGTCCTGCCGGACACCATGAAGTGAGAGCACGGGGGCAGGGTGGGGGGCGGGACCTGGAGTGACCACTCCGCTGCCACCAGCGGTAGCGTCCTCGGCCACATCAGTGAGCTCGGGGAGCCCATGGTGCCCCACGGCAGCAGCAAGTGAAGGACTCACTCGGGAACGTGGTCAAGACCAGGACTCTGCACAGGCGGCGTCGCACGTACACGTGCTGTGGTCCAGGGAAGCTGGGGACAGCCCCCTGACCTTCTCTGGGCAGTTGCCCTTCTGCCGGCAGGTTAGAGGGCCCCCTCCCAGGTGGGCCACAGAGACCCTGCTGTGGAGCGGCTGCGTGAGGGTAGGAGAGGACGAGGCTGTCCCCTCTGCCAGAAGACAGCATGTGCTGGGTGGAAGGGCAACACCACGCCGTGCCCAAACTATGCAGGCAGCTGGGAGAGGCAGAAGGCAAACACTGGGGGGGAGGGGGCAGGGGGCAGGCACTGGGCAGGGAAGGCCGAACTGGGGGCCAAGGAAGGGGAACCTGCAATGGCTGAGCGCGAGGCACGCACGCACACACGCACGCACACACACACACACACACACACGAGGCGGGGGGTGGGGGGGAGGGGGCTCCAGCCACAACCCTACCCAGGGCCTGCGCCATCAGGGTGGATAAGGGTACCGGCAGCTCCACTCTGCCCATGCGCAGAAGGCACGACAACCAAGTCAGGAACCCATGTCCTGAGTATCGGTGACAGCCAGCAACTGTTTATTGAAAGCAGCAAGCAAGGAGGGCCCCTGGGTGCCACCTTCAAGCCTGGATGTGACTCTTGGCACTGAAGGCCAAGTAGTAGATCACCAGGCCGATGGCTGCAGCCAGCACCTCGGTGGAGACCCAGGGTCCATTCCAGGTGCCCTGCAAGAAAGGAGACCAAAGCCGGCTCAGGGGAGAGAGGGGCAAGGAGCCAGCCAGCCCCGGCCACCCCACCCGCTAGGGCAGGAAGGCACACTGGCCAACTCCTGGCCCAATCCCACCCCTCAAACAGGGCAAGGCTCGCTGCGTGCGCCCTGCTTCCCCAATGGTCCCACTCACCCGATGGTCCACACTGACTGTGAACAGGGGTGGGATGATGGAAATGTCCTCGTTATTTCTCTGAGCCTGCAAGGAGATGCTGTGATCAGGGGTGTCGCCAGGTGGCGGGGGGGGGGGGGACGGGGAGAGGTTGGGCAGGCAGGAATGTTGGCCCAAGCCACAGAAGAGAGGCGAGCCGGACAAGGGAGAAACGGACGGTGCGAGGACAGGCGTGGCAGGTGGTCAGGAAGGTGCCCACCTGGTCAGCCTGCTCCGGGAAGGCAGGGCCCCAGTGGCCTGGAGCTCGGGTAAGAGGGACTACAGGGCGAAGGTGGCTATGGAAGTGGGGTGCACCCTCCCTCCTGCAGGCCTGGGCAGGGCTCCGGGTCGCTGGTACTCACCTTCCTCAGCAGGCTGTAGGACTCCTCGTCGAAGAATCTGACCTCATAGGTGCCTGCATGGGCGCTCTTGTGGTCTAGGCTCCAGGACACCTGGGTCGGGTAGGTTTGGCCGGGGGTGGGCACAGTGGACACATCCAGGCCCCTTGCCAGTGTTGACACAGCACCACTACCAGTGGCCTGAATCAAACAACCTCAATCCTGCTCCACTGGGCCACCCCTAGAGCTTCAAAGTCATGCCAGTGGGCAGGTGGCCTCCCCCCAAAATGACAACCGCAGCATTCCTTACCTGATAACGTCCCACGTCCTGGCCCCGGGTCACAGGAAATTGTTTTCCACTGACATCAGCATAAAGAGCCATATTCTGGAACAAGGCAAAGAGAGTCACCTTCTCCCCTCCCGGGCCATCAGCAGAAGCCGCGCTGTGCTGCCCACAGCAGCACTCACGGCCAGTGGGCAGGGAGGCGGGGCACACTAGGGGACTGTGCTGTGTCTGGCAGGGGGCACTGCGGGAGAGCCATGGAGGTAGGCCTGCCGCAACCAGAGCCATGCCAGGAAGCCAACCCCCATCGATGCTGTTATTGCCTCTCTGCATGTCTACCCTAAGTGGGGGGCACGTCCCCACTATGGCCTGGCTTCGCTAACCCACGGCAAGCCTAATAATTGTGACCACAGGCAGGGTGACTGAAGTGTACTCGTTCCTCTGAGTCTGGAAGAGGGTGTTGGGGTCAGGGGGCGCCCAACGAGCCACCCAAGGAGAGTTGCACCCAGGAAAGGACACCTCGGCAAACAGCAACCAGGAAAGGGCTACGGGAGCCCAGGGGCCGAACCCCTGCTCTTTCTGACTTCCGAGTACTCTTACAAGACACAGCAAGAAGTCTGCCTATGTTTTCGCACCAAGGCAGACTAGAAAAATGTTCTTTTAACACCTGCTTCAAACAATCTGGTCTGATTGTGCCCTACCCTCTCTCCGCTACCTGTAAATCAAAATCCTCATTCTCCCTGTCTACACGGGTCTCTGGGTCTGATCCCATCAACTGCCAGTGAGGTCCCAGGCTCCCTGTGGACCCCCTGCTCTGGCACTCTCCTGGCTGAATCCCCCCGGCCTCACCTGGACCCTGTTCTTGCACGTCAGGGAGATCTCCACGATGAAAACGGTCTCGGTGGAAATGACGGCATCCGAGGTGGTGTAGTAAGAAGGGGTGATCTGGGGCTCCACGCAGGCCTCTGCTGTAGGGAGGAGCCAGACATGCTTTTGTAAGGCCCAACTTGTGGGTGCTGGGCTGGGAGGCAGAAGGGACTGCCCAGACCCACTTCCCAGACCTGGTCAGCTGACACACGGGGCCCTTTGGAATCTGTCAGGTGGGATGCTGGAGACAGATCCAAACACTCAGCCAGAAGTGCAGCAAGGGGAGGGGGAGGGTGGGAGGGCCTCAAAGGAAGGCCAGGGAGGCCAGGGCTTTGTATGGGTGCAACCTCAATGTAAGGACCAAAGAGCGGGTGCGTGAGCACGCATGTGGGGAGGGAGAGGCAGCAGCAGCAGCAGGATGGATTCACTGCACACCTGGTGCCTGTGGCTGGACCTATGGCCCCGAAGCCATGCGAGGATTGGGGTTGCAGCCGGACCTCGATTCGGAGCCATGCACAGCCCTGGCCAGTTTACTGAAGGCACCCTCACGCAGACGCCGAGCATGGTGCAGCTTGCAACAGATGAGGGAGGGCTCGAGATGAAAGGGTGTCTGCCCCCAGCCACGGCCAAGACTGGCCCCAGTGTCTCCCAGCAAAGGAGACGGGCACAGCTCGTTCCCTTTAACAGCGCTGCCCCGAGAGAAAGGACGCTGCCTCAGCCATCGTCACGCTGCTAGAGGCTACAGGGAAGGAAAGATACTGCCTAAATCACACGGTGCCAAGCAGATGCCACCAGTGGGAAAGTTCTCAGCTGCTCTCTGAATGTGTCCTGGCACAGCCATGCATCAGGCTGAGACAGAGAAGCCTTGCATCTGGGCAGCAGGAGGAAACTGCCTGGGAACATCAGTGGGGGGTGGTTCTCAGGAGCCACATCTGTGCCCGGCTAAGCTTGGCCTTTTCCCTAAGGACCCTGTGGAGCACCAAAGGGTTTCATAGCCAGGTGTGTCCCTTCCAGACACCACTGGCCACACCATGGGTAATTCCTAAGGGGCAGGTGAGAAGCGCGCAGGGCAGGGAAGCCAGTCAGGCTGACGACACTCCAGGCACCGAAGGCACGGGCCTGAGTAGTGTAGGTAAAGTAAACGTGTAGAAAGCATCCCTGACTCAGGCTACGACCCCCAGACTCAGCGCTGGCTCCTGCAAGGATCTCCTCCTCAACACACGTCTGGACTCCAGTTCCTGAGCTCAGCGCCGCCAGCAGGTGTTAAGAATCTCTCAAGAATAACGTACATACAGATCTGACCGTGGCTCAGCTCTGCTGAAAAGCCCTTTATAAACACACCAGGGCCTCAGGGGAAAAGCCAACGGTCAGGCCTGGAACTCAAGCCCTCCCCCTGCCTTCTTCCCTTTCTCCCCTCTTCTCCTCCAACCCAACTTGCCTACGCTCCTGGTGCTTCCGCCGGGCCCATCCCCGGTTCCTCCCTTCACTTACAGCCTCCTTCCTGGGGAGGCCTGGCCCCACTTCACCCGATCGCGTGGCTCCTCTCCCACTAGCCTAAGTCTCTCGCTCCGATCGCCCTGCGCTGCAGACTTTTGCTCCTGTCCGACCACCCCCGCTCCAGGACTCGGAGCTCCAGGGGGGAGCAGGGACGTGTGTCACTTTCCCTGCTGGAGCCGGGAACCGGGCGCACGAGACAGACTCTGGTACTCCTCCTCGCAGGGGCGGACGGGGTGTGGGGGGTAAGCTTCGGCTGTTTCTTCCAGCAGCCTGGCTGCTGGGTAAACGTGTGTGGCGTAGGAGCGTGTGGTGGCCTCGGTCGCCGTGCGCCGAGGCCACCTGCCTCTCGGAGGAAGAAGGCCCAGAACCCCGCTTCGCCCGCACCCCTCCTCCCCGCCACGCACCACCAGTCGTGGGAGAGAGGCTCGCCAGAAAGGGGCTCCGGCCAGGCCGCTACCTGAGCAGCAGGAGAGGCTGGACAGCAGGAGTAGCGCCAGGGCGCCGAGAGCCGCCAGAGCCGCCATCGCCTCTTCTCTGCCGAGGGAAAAAGGAACACTCCCCTGAACACGAGGGCCAGACGAGCAAGCGCGACGCGTAAGCGGCGGGGGCAGCCAATCAGGCGCCGGCGGGCCAGGCGGGACTGTGACTTCACCGGCGGCACTGACGTGTCCCCTCCCCAGACCAGAGGCCCCGGTGGCCGCCCCATTAAGATGGCGGTGGCGGCGGCGGCGGCGGCGGCGCTCTCGACGCCGGAAGGGGTCGTGTGAACCGGCGCGGCTGCGCGCGTGCGCACTACTGGGTCCGTGTCCGCGCCCGGCGCTGCGCGCCCTGCCAAGCTCTCGCGAGACCGGTGGCTACGTGTCTGGACGTGCGGCGGTTCTCACTTTCCGTCATGGCGCTGAAGGTGGCGACGGTCATCGGTGGCGCTGCAAAAGTGGTGCTCAGACCCGCCCTCCTCTGCCGTCCTTGGGAGGTGAGAAGGGGCAGCGGGCCGCGGGGACAGCCGCAGCGCTCGCTGTGGCCGGGCCGAGGGCCGCTGACTTGCGGAGCGTCTTGGAGCCCGATTGGCTGTGGGCCCCGCGAGGGGCGGGGTGAGGGCTGCGTGCTGGAGTTGATTGGCTGCCTCCGCTGTCAGTGAGGGGATTGGATAAAGTGGGCCGTTTGTTGGGCTTTCCCAGGGGTCTGCGTCTTGGGCTGGTAGAGAGGGCGTCGGCGGGCAGAGTGTCAAGTCCCTAGTATGTTGTGGGAGCCCTTCCGAGGCGATCACGTGTCCCGGCCCGCCTTCTTGCGGCCTTAGGAATCGCGTTCCCAGCCCCCGTACCTCCTCGGGTTTTTCTGTTGCGGACCGTTTTGCCACTTGTCCCTGTGAAGTTGGAGAACCGAATTTTGCCAAGTACTCCCGACATCACCCCCCGCCCCCGGACATTTTTATAGCTCCAGATGCTTTTTTCAGCCCGCAGGCGCCTGGAATGGGAGGGAGCTAGATTTTCTGAGGCTGGTGAGGTGGGGTGGCCATGGGGGCTTTGTTTCCGCAGTTTTGCGTTTAGGATCTTGGTTATTCAAGTCTCATTCCTCTCTCTTTACACACTTAAATGAGGATAACTTAGTCCCTGGGTGGGTCGGAAGCCATCCGAAGCATCAGGGAGGCAAGACTGGCTTTAGGGGACAAGACGTATGACCTCCCGGCCTGGCTCCCTCCACTAACCTACAGTGTGGCCACCCTCCTGTCTCTGGGCCCCAGTTTCCCCTCTGTCTCAAAGGATCTAGCCAACCCTGACCTTCCAGAATCCTGTGACTTTGCTGATGCCCCTTGTGGATGCTGTGTTGTGCCTCAGCCCTCTGACCCCTTTGGGAAACTAGCCTGCGACAGCTTATGCTTTATGAAATTCTGACTTCTACTAACTTGCCGATGAGGGGCTTTCCAGAGGCCCTGACGGCCCGGCAGCTAGGCTCCCTTGGACTCTTGGTGAAGACATTTGTCTCCTCCCTGACCTCCCCTTCTGTGTGTGCTTGTGTCCACGTTAGGGTGGCGTTGGGGGGCCGTGCCTTGCCCAGAGACTGGTTGTCCTGGGTATGGGAAGCTTTAGAGATGAACCCCAGATCTTTGGTCCCACTGATTGTAGGAAAACATGCAGCCACCATTGGCACTTGATCTAACACAAACATGCTGAGGAAAGGCGCCTCACCAAGATGTGGAGCATGGGACTCCTTTGGCAGGAACACATACCACCCAGGACTCCTTTCTTTCTGTGGCACCATCAGCATGGCTGACAGTCCCCCTCCTGCTTAACGAATGAGCAGTAGGCCTGAACCTGTGTCCCATCCCGCCTTACACTGGGTTTCTCTGATGGGTAGCTTCACAGGGCGGCGCAAGGATGAGGCAGAACCCGTGTAAACCCTTAAGGGAAGGTGCCTGTATCTGTCCTGGGCAAGGTCAGGGAGTAAGTCTATCTTGAGAGCCCTCTGGGTGTTTGGCTAAAGCCTGAAGAAACATCTAGCATAGGGACCGGGCGAGGGAGAAGTTGAGCCCAGGTGGTGATGTGATCCAAGGTGGGGGGAGGGGGCGGGGGCCCAGATACAGAGCTAGGTGCAGGTGGCGGCTCACCACCATGGCCGAGTTACCTGCGTGGCACCAGTGCACTCCCAGGAGGATTGACTGCTGGGAGCTGTAGGGATCTGCCGCATGCCACCCCCACCACTGGGCATCAGCCATGAAAACTGGCCCAAGGGGCTGGTGGAGTGAAGGGGTGGGCATGTCCTGCTCGGGACCAAACGGCCCGCTGCATCCTCCCAGCAGCCGCACAAAATATGTGTCTCTGTCTCATGGGTTTTAGACGGGAAGTCAGCAAGCAAGGTTAAGCTGTTTGCTCCCAAGACATAGTGGATTTAGACGGGGGCCTCCCTGACTCCCGAGCCCACCATCTCTTCCTTCATTTTCTGGTGTGCTCATTAATTCAGGAAATGTTTCTTATGTCCGAGCCCTGGGCCAGGCATCCTGTTAGGTCTTGGGATGACAGTAGGAAATTGGACCGATGTGGCTTCCACTCTCAAGGGCTTCAGGGTTGGGAACGGAGCAAGGCAGTTGCTAGGGACACCCTAGGGACATTGTGGTTGGTGGGGCAGTGGCGGGGGATAGGTAGGGCTTTGGGAGCCAAGGGGGACCAACAGCTCGGCAGCCTTACGGCATCCAGGAAGGCTTCCTGGAAGAAAGGCAGTGGAAGCCTCCTTCTATAAATCGTATCAAGAGCCTACAAGATGAATTCAGGGGTGCCTGGGTGGTTAAGCATCAGACTCTTGATTTCAGCTCCGGTCGTGATCCCAGGGTCGTAAGGTTGGGCTCTGCACGGAGCGTGAAGCCTGCTTAAGACTCTCTTCCTCTCCCTCTGCCCCTCCCCTGCTCGCCCATGCTTGTTCTCCTCCCTCTCTCTCTCCTCTCCCTCCCCCCCCAACTCTCTCTCTCTCTCTCTTTCTCTCTCTCTCTCTCTCAAAAAAAAAAAAAAAAAGATGAGTCACATACTGTCAAGTGCTAGAAAGGAAATTAGAAAGCCCTGAGCATGCCTGTGGCTACAGATCCAGGGGCCACATGGATGAGCAGATACCCTGAAGCCTTTTGTCCTAGTTGTCACCCCCGTCCTGGCCCCTGGCCTGGCTGGGTGAGCGGCACACCTTGCTGCCAGAGCCCGTGGGACCGGCCGCCTTGTGACTACCCTCCTGGGAGACCCAGGGGCGATAATCAGCCTCTGTCTGAGATTTCTAGACTTCTAGCAGGAAGGTATGGCTCTTTGCGAAGTGGCCATGGCGACTCTGCCATTGGCTGGAGCCCTCTGTTGCTGCCCCAGTGGGCAATCGGCAGAGCATCTCCAAGTGACAAAAGGACCTCAGCTCTGCCCCTGCTTCTTTGGATTGAGAGACACCCGGGCGTGTTACCAGGTGGGGAGCAGCTGGGAGCAGAGTGTGAGGACCCACAGGCCGTCTGCAGGGGGACGTGTCACACAGGGCAGCGTGGGGACTCTAGATGGATCACTGCAGGGCGCCTGGGTGGCTCAGTCGGTTAAGCGTCCCACTTCAGCTCAGGTCATGATCCCGCCGTTCATGGGTTCGAGCTCCGCATCGGGCTCTGTGCTGACAGCTCAGAGCCTGGAGCCTGCTTCGGATTCTGTGTCTCCCTCTCTCTCTGACCCTCCCCCACTCATGCTCTGTCTCTTTCTGTCTCAAAAATAAATAAGCTATGTAAGAAAAATCTTTAGATGGATCACTGCTCAACACCTGTTCCCTTATGGCTCAAATGCCTTTTACTCTAAAGCTGTCAGACGTAGCATTGATGTGGCCAGACGTGGCTGTCTCTGAGTCAGGGGGTTGGGGACGTTCATCTTCCGTGCAGGCCACAGAGCAGTTTTGCAGTCCTTTGTGAAAGCCCTCTGAAAGACTGGTGGCTGCTATTCTTCTAAAAATGCTTAGATTTTCCCTGGCGCGTTTGCTTTGGACTTGTGATTCTGGAGGGCCGTTCCCACGATGCCAACAGTGATTGTTTCTGGGTGGACAAGGGGCTGGGTGCCATCTTTTTGTTGTGATCTCCGTGTTAGGACCGTATGTTGTTTTTGTAATAAGGAAAAAAGATTTTTTAATACATTTTTAAAGTTTGTTTATTTATTTTGAGATGGAGAGAGAGGGGGAACCCCAAGCGGGCTCTGCACTGTCAGCACAGAGCCTGACATGGGGCTCGAGTCCACGAACCGTGAGATCATGGCCTGAGCCAAAATCACCAGTCGGATGCTTAACCGACTGAGCCCCCCAGGCGCCCGTAAGGAAAAAAGATTTTAAAAATGATAAAATGATTGCTGTGGCGGCCCTCTGTTTTGTGAAAACAAGTTCCCTATTGTGCCACGTGCAGTGTGCCAATTTTTCCACGTTACAGACAGCAAACACCCCTGAGCAGGCCTAATTATTGGCTAATAAAGAATCAGAAACAACAAAAGAGAGAAACACGACTTAAATAACTGACTATGGAGCTGGCGGAAGCTTCGAGGGTCGCCGCGACCCTCTACGATGCTTTGACTGGCTGGTCCCGGGGAAATGGAGGCTGCAGAGCCATTTGTCTGGGCACGTACTGCATGCCGTCCACCACATGATGCTGCAGGGGTGAGGCGGAGGCGTGGTGCGTGGGACCTGGCTGGGCATGGTGGGGACGGTTCCTGTTCCCTGCCAAGAGTTCCCCTGGCCTTTACCGAATTGACTTTCTGGGCTGGACAACAACCAGTGGCAATGGGTTCTCTTCGCCAGGTTCTCGGTGCCCACGAGGCCCCCCGGAGGAGCGTCTCAGTAAGTACCTGCCAGAGTGTGTACGTGCGTGTGTATGTGCGCGCACGTGTGGAGGCGCACGTATGCGTGCTGTGCCTGCCCGTTTGTCCCCCGGCCCTCCGCGTCCTCCTCGCCGAGGCGTGGCCTCCAGAGGTTGCCCGCCTCCTTACCCGAAGCGCACTGCACAGTACCCCCAGGGAAAAGGCCCCGCTCCCTGGGCACAGCCTTGTGCCTCCGCGCCCAGCTGATTCGTGTCTTCTTCCTTCCTGTTCCCGCTCTAGCAACAAACAATTGTGAGTATTCTTCTCATCTGCCTGTCAAGTCTTGGGGCTTTTAGTTGCTCTGGGATTGAGCCCAGTCCAGGCAGGGGGTGGGGACTGCTTCTGCCGCCATCCTCCTGACCAAGGAACCCCCCCCCCCGCGATCAGCTGGGCTGGGCTGGGCTGGGCTAGGGTGGCCGGGTCAGGTACCCAGAGCTGGAACCTCATGACCGGCCGGCCCACCGGGCCCACCGTCACCTTCCCATCTTTCTAGCCTCCGTCGGCTAAGTATGGTGGGCGGCACACAGTGACCATGATCCCGGGGGATGGCATCGGGCCAGAGCTCATGTTACATGTCAAGTCTGTGTTCAGGTACACGGCCACTGGGCCTACCTCCCCTTGACCCGTACCCCTAGGAGAGGTATATCCCGGGGTGGGAGGGCTTGAGAGCTGTGCCAAGAGGGATCGTAAGCCCAGAAGCCCGCTGGCCAGGGCTCTGCCTGAGCGCCCCGTGAGGCAGTGGCAGGAGGGCTGAAAGCCCAGGCCTTTTGTCCCAGTGCCTTTGATCCCGCCAGGCTGGCCTGGGCGCGGGGAAGGTGGCACAGTGGTCCTGCTAACTGTCGTGGAGTTCAGGCGCAGGCGGACCCAGTCGGGTTTTCAGCCAAAGCCAGGTCAGGGTGGGCAGTGGCGGTGGAGGGGCCTCTGCACCCAGTGGTCCGGGCAGGCTTCCTAGAAGAGGCATGGGGGAGGCCCAGGGCCCGCCACCTTGACCCAGTTCTGCCCCAGGCACGCATGTGTGCCAGTGGACTTTGAAGAGGTGCACGTGAGCTCCAACGCTGACGAAGAGGACATCCGCAATGCCATCATGGCCATCCGTCGGAACCGTGTGGCCCTGAAGGGTGAGCGCGGGAGCCAGGATGGGGCACTGTGCGCAATCCCTTTCATTTCCAAGCTGACACACACTTGTCCCTGGGGCCGCACGACCGTGACTTTAGAGGTTTTCTGGCCGGGGAGGACCCTTGTGCTTGGAGAGTGGACAGAAGCTTTCGGGGTCCGTGCTGCGATTCTGAGAGCTTGGTGGCACTAGGCCGTACAAGAGCCTGTTCAATAAAGGGCTTCCTCCCACGCCCTTCTCTCCTGGGGCAGCCCTCTCTGCTGGGGTCAGCTTTGACCCTCAGAGTCTTTTTTCACAAACCACATGTCACAGGGATGCAGTTTTAACTCTCCGCCTGCCACCTTGCCTCCAGCTGTCCCAGCTATGGATGTTACAAACAGGAATTCTAGCCCATTCTCGGTGTGCCTTGCACATTCTTAAAACTGCTTGTATTACTCATTTTGTAAACTATAGCCCATCACCTGCTCTGTGTGAGCAAAGATGAACCCGGGTAGAGCCCCAGCCCCTGGCAGTCAAGCAGAGGGGCCACCATGGCAACTGAAGGGGGCCTAAGACATGTGGGCAAAGGCAGTGTAGGGAGGGCGGGACTCAAGGGGGCGGCCCTAGTGGGCCCTGAGAAAAGCCTTCTCTGCTTGGGACCCTCTGACCGCCTTTTCCTGGAGGCTGCTGGCGCCCTGCTGCTCCTGTTCTTTTTGCCCTGGGTCCGCCCCAGGCCAAAGTACAGTCTTTTCCAGGCAGCCCCCACCTGCCCCTGAACTGGGGCTCCTGTGGCGCCTCGATGCAGGGCCTAACGGCGACGCTGGCCAAGGTCACACTGCTGGCGCCAGCCTGGCTAGCCAGCCCGTTAGTGAACAGGAGTGGTCACTTTCTCTCCAGCCAGACCCTGATCTCGCCATTTCCTGCCCGGGGTCTGGCAAGATCTCTTAGCTAGCTGCCAACCCTTGTTCATTCATTAAGTAAGTATTTATCAAGTGCCTGCTGCGGGCCAGGGCTGCTCTAGGCCCTTGGAACCCATCGGTGAACTGCGTGCATGCACGCGCCCTCTGCCCTCACGGGGCTTACCTCAGAAACTCCACCCTGGCGCTCCGTGAAGTACTTCCGTTGGTAAGAGCCGCCTTCTCTGGTTGATGCTGCCTTGGGCACGCGTTCCCTCGCTCAGGGCGGGGAATATGGTGGCGTCGCTGAGCCCAGGGGCCCCTCTCCAGCCTGTCTTTTTTCTGTCCTGCAGGTAATATCGAAACAAACCATAACCTGCCACCGTCCCACAAGTCCCGGAACAACATCCTTCGGTGAGAGCCAAGTGCACAGGATGGGGGCTCGGCAGGGGTGGAGTGTGCCAGCAGACAGTTGTGGCACCGGCCGGCTGCTCTTCTCTCTGTGTTTCCAGTACCAGTCTGGACCTCTATGCCAATGTCATCCACTGTAAGAGCCTGCCAGGAGTGGTGACCCGGCACAGGGACATAGATATCCTCATTGTCCGGGAGAACACAGAGGGCGAGTACAGCAGCCTAGAGCACGAGGTGGGTGGGGCCCGGGCTGTCCTCTTATCCTCGGGTCCTGGGGGCTGGGGGCTGGGGGCAAGCCTGGCCAGGCCCAAGGAGACGCTTGTGCCAGAGGGTCTCTTCTCCCCGTCTCTGTCCCAGAGTGTGGCCGGAGTGGTGGAGAGCCTGAAGATCATCACCAAGGCCAAGTCCCTGCGCATCGCTGAATATGCCTTCAAGCTGGCCCAGGAGAGTGGGCGCAAGAAAGTGACAGCCGTGCACAAGGCCAACATCATGTGCGTCCCGCCCCTGCTGTGCTCCCACCCGTTCCGTTCCACAGGCAGTTGTGAGACGGCTAGATTGAACAGCCTCCTCAGCCCTGCTGTTAGGGACTTGGGGCCCCCGGACCCCGGCCACCCCCCGAGGGGCCGTGCCCCGGGGTGTGCCCTCTTGCCCCTTTCCCGGCCGCAGCCTCACCACAGTGCACGCGCTGGGCAGGAAGAGCGAGATGGTTCCCGTCGTACAGGTTGGGGACTGGTCAGGGGTTAGACCCTCAGACAGCTTCTGCGGCCATGTGTACACCCCGTCCCTCCGGCTGACTGTCGTAGTGGCCGAGCTGATGTCTTGCGCCCCCCTCCTAGGAAACTGGGCGACGGGCTCTTCCTCCAGTGCTGCAAGGAGGTGGCAGCCCGCTACCCCCAGATCACCTTTGAGAACATGATCGTGGACAACACCACCATGCAGGTAGGTGGCCTGCCGGGTTCCAGGGCAGCCTGCCTCAGACACAGGGGGGCTTCCCGTGCGCTCAAGCTTTTCTGTCTGTCCCCCCTCGCCCTGCAGCTGGTGTCCCGGCCCCAGCAGTTTGACGTCATGGTGATGCCCAATCTCTACGGGAACATCGTCAACAATGTCTGCGCAGGACTGGTCGGGGGTCCCGGCCTCGTGGCTGGAGCCAACTATGGCCACGTGTACGCCGTGTTTGAGACGGTGAGTGCCGCCAGCGTTGCTGGCGCCGCCGGCCTTTCTGTGCTCTAGATTTCACGTCCCGTCGACTTCACCGAAACTGTAGGATACAGTACGGCCATCGCCACCGTCTCATCCCCGAATGTTGTCGTCCCCCCAGTATTTGGGGCGCCCGGATGGCTCGGTTGGTTGAACGACCGACTCTTGATTTCTGCTCAGGTCATGATCTCACAGTTTCTGAGTTCGAGCCCTGCATCGGGCTCCGTGCTAACAGTGTGGAGCCTGCTTGGGATTTTCTCTCTCCCTCTCCTTCTCTCTTTGCCCCTCCCCCACTTGCCCCCTCTCTCCCAAAATAAATAAATAATCTTTAAAAGGAAAATGGAAGAAACCCTGTGCTCGTTGGTTGCCACTCCCAGCTCCTGCTTTCTGTCCCTCTGGCTTTGCCTTTTCTGGCTGTCTCCTACAGAGTCACATACTGTGTGGCCTTCTAGCATTGGCTTCTTTCCCTCAGCGTAGTATTTTGTTTTCCTTAATTTTAGAGAAAGAGCGTGCGAGCACAGGAGCAGAGGGAGCGAGGGAGAGAATCCTAAGCAGTTCTTATGCTCAGTGTGGAGCCCGATGTGGGGCTTGATCACATGACCCTAGGATCATGACCTGAGCTGAAATCAAGAGCGGGATCCTCAACGAACTGAGCCCCCCAGGCGCCCCATGAATGTAGTGTTTTGAAGGCTTATCCATGCTGTACCATGGCTATATGGCCCAACAACGTTCCTAATTATGGCTGAATAATATTCTGTCGTACAGAGAGCCCACGGTTTGTTGATCTATTTGTTAGCTTCTATTTTTATGTCTTTTTTTAATGAGGTAAAATTTGCATAACTGAAACCATTAAAAAAATTTTTTTAATGCTTATTTTTGAGAGAGAGACCGCACGTGAGCAGGGGAGGGGCAGAGAGAGAGGGAGACACAGAATCTGAAGCAGCCTCCAGACTCTGAGCTGTCAGCACAGAGCCTGATTCGGGGTTCAAACCCACGAACGGTGAGGTCATGACTTGAGCCGAAGTTGGCTGCTTCACCGACTGAGCCACCCAGGTGCCCCCAGAGTGAAACCATTTTTAAATGAGCAAGTCAGGGGTATTAAGCGTATGTACAGTGTTGGGTCACCATCATTTCTATCTAGTTCCAGGGCATTTCCGTCACCCCAAAAGGGGACCCGCGCCACATTAGCCAGCATTCTGTGACCCCACCCTTGCCCCTGGCACCCACTGCTCTGCCTTCTGTCTGTGTGGATTTGCCTGTTCTAGACACTTCACACAAACGGAATCCTACACTCTGCATTCTTTTTTTTTTCTTTTTTTTTTTACTTTTTAAGTTTATTTATTTTTTTATTTTTGAGAGAACAGGGGACGGGCCTTGGGAGGGACAGAATCCCAAGCAGGCTCTGCATTGTCAGTGCTGAACCCAACTCAGGGCTCGAACTCATGAACCGTGAGATCATGACCTGAGCTGAAACAAAACCAGGAGTCAGACACCTGACTGACTGAGCCCCCTAGGTGCCCCTACACCCTGCGTTTTTTTTTAATGTTTTTTGCTTACTTTTGAGAGCAAGAGAATAAAAGCCGGGTGGAGGGGGGCGCAAAGAGAGGGGGAAGAGAGGATCCTAAGCGGGCTCTGCACTGACGGCAGTGAGCCGGGTATGGGGCTCAAACTCACGAACCATGAGATCACGACCTGAGCTGAAGTCATTCGACTTCACTCAATTGACTGAGCCACCCAGGCGCCCCACCCTGCGTTCTTATACTTACCATCCCCTTCCTCTGTCTTGCCCCCTCTAGGCTACAAGGAACACGGGCAAGAGTATTGCCAATAAGAACATTGCCAACCCCACGGCCACGCTGCTGGCAAGTTGCATGATGCTCGACCACCTCAAGTAAGCAGCTTCGTGACCCCCAGCTGTCAGCCCCCGGCCAGCCCCCAGGGCCCGAGCACTGAAAGCTGCCCTCCCTCCTTAGGCTCCACTCCTATGCCACCTCCATCCGTAAGGCCGTGTTGGCGTCCATGGACAACGAAAACGTGAGGCTCCTCTTCTTCCCTCCCCTGCCTTTCCCCAGCCCCTTCCCCCAGTGGGGGTTGAGCTGGCGTGCCACCTGAGGGGCCGGAGGTGATGACCTGGCACTTCCTGCTGTCCCCAAGAGGGAGGGCGGTAGCAGCTATGGTAGGACTCTTGGCCTTAGGTGGTACCACGGCCCTCCTGCCGGTGGGTCCGGCCCCTGTAAGCCCTGGGAGACAATGGGTGGCCCCCAGCCGCCCACAGGGTAGGGGTCAGGCGTCAGGCGTCAGGCGTCGGCAGGGCCCAGGTGTGTGCTCAGGTTCGCCCGTGTCCTGCAGATGCACACCCCGGACATCGGGGGCCAAGGCACGACCTCGGAAGCCATCCAGGACATTATCCGCCACATCCGCATCATCAATGGCCGGGCTGTGGAGGCCTAGGCTGTCCCTGGGCCCTGCCTCGACGCGCTCCCCCTTCCCGCTCCCAGCGCCCCAGCCGGCTTGGTGGGCAGACCCAGAGTAAATCCGCTCCTGGCCCGACCTCAGCTGCTGTGCTTCTGTCACTCCAGGATGCTGACGTTTCAGTTCACACTTTATTAAGAAAAGAAGTACGCACACTTCCCATCCGGGGTCCCCCGTGAGGGCTGGGGACAGAACAAATGCCACCGGCCCGGCCTGGCTCCAGCATCTCTCTGCCCTGCTGCGGGGCGCCGCGGGAGAGCTCGCACACAGCAGGGGAGGGGAAGGCGGCTCTCGGGAGCGGGGCAGGAGCCGTGCAGCTTTCCCTGAAGGCACTGGGTGGGGGGCAGGCACGCCTCAAGCTACACAAAGTGCCCGTGGGGCCTAAGGGTTGAGCCAAGGGTGCCGGAGGCAGTCGGCGGCGCTGGCCCGCTTCTCGGGGAGGTACTCCATCATGGGCAGCAGGAAGGCGCTGAACTGCGTGGCCTGCTCCAGGGGCCACTCGTACTTCTCCATGAGCACCTCGTACAGGCCCCAGCGCTTGAGGTTGTGGATGTGCCGCAGCTCTCCTGGGGGCGGGCGGCGGGCCTGACGTTAAGGCCCTGCCAGCAAGGGGGCCTCTGGACCCAGCGCTCCCCCTGTTCTGGAGCCTGTGCTCCCTGCCCTGCCCCATACGCCCAGGCGGCCCGAGCCTGCTCGGCCCTACCTCTCCGGTTGAAGAACTCCCGGGAATAGCGGCCTGAGAGGGCGAAGGCTGGGGGGATGTCTCCCAGAAGCTCCACGATGTGGGCGATGTGGTCTGTGGGCAGAGAGGAGGCTGGGCGGTGGCTGGGCGGCCGGGAGGCCCCCAGCCTGAGCCCAGGGCCGGCCTCCCCCTACCCTCGTCACGACTGTAGTCTTCTCCAGAGTGAGGCTCGAAAAGGTAGTCTCCGGTGGCCAGCTCGAAGGCCTGAAAGGGGGAGAAGGTGAGGCTGCTGGTGGGGGGCGGGAGGGTGCCTGGGCCAGAGCAGCCGGGGCGTACCATGCACGCCGTGCTCCAGATGTCGGCCGGGGGCCCGTACTCGGCCCCGATCAGCACTTCCACGGCCCGGTACTGGCGTGTCTGGATGTCCTCGGTGAAGTGCTTGTGCTGAGGGCAAGGGGAGCCCTGGGGAGGAGCCGGGGCCACGGCTGGCCCGCCCCCAGCGGCCCCCACCATCTCCCACCTCTGGGTCGAACAACCAAGGAGCTCAGTGGGGCTCCCCTGAGCCTCAGGGTCCCCAGAGGTCCCGAGAGGGACTGGCCTCTTCCCAATGGTCCCCCGCCCCTTGCAATGGGTCCAGTTCTGGTGACTGGATGGGACGGACGCTGGTCTGGGCTCAGTCCTGGATCTGTGTCTCAAGGCAGACCCCGGGGTCTGGTCGAGTGGCAGTTCGGGCCCCCTGGGGCCCGGAGGAGCCCGGCCTGTGCCCCTGCCCTCGTAGCCGGGTGCCCAGCTCTGCTCTCCAGGCCGGCTCATACCACCCAGCAGGCGTTGCCCAGGTCTGCGATCTTGATCTTGATCTTGTCTGCATTTTGGGGCTCTAGGGGGTTCACCAGGAGGTTCGAGGCACCAAACGGTGCTGGAGAAGGAAGAGAAGGGGGAGACGCTGCGCCGGCTGGGCCCCTGCCTGCCCAGCCCCGCTCGCCGGCCTGCCGCCTGTCAGCCACCCACCGAGCCCACCCGCAGGCCGGGCACAACTTACTGCTGGGTGACAGGAGGCCCCCGGTCTCCCGCTGGTTGGAGGAGCCTGAGAGGATGGAGCACGAGGCGGGAGAGAAAAGGGAGCCCGAGAAGCCGGAGGTCTGGGAGCCCGGGCTGAGGCTGCGCTCGCCCCCGGCGGCGGGGGAGGAGGAGGCGGGGGACGGGCCGGCCCTGGCCCCGCCCCCGGGGTGGCAGCCGGAAGAGGAGGTGGAGCCGCTGCCCGCCTCGAGCCTCGAGCCAGCGTCTGGGGAGATGGGCAGAGGCGGGCTGTGAGCGGACTCCCCGGGGGCCTGCGCCTGCCGGGCGCGCGCCGCGGCCCCTCACCCTCGGCCTGGGCCGCCGCCTCCATGGCCTCCAGCCTCTGCAGGTCTCGCAGCCGCTCCTCCAGCAGCCGCTTCTGCAGTTTCCGCTTGCGCCGCATCTTCTTCCTCTTGTTTTTCGACAGCTTACCGGTCTGCCAGCAGAGCCGGGGTCACCCCAGGGTTGCCGTCGCCCAGCCCCTGGCCGCGCACGCCTCTGCCTGTGGCCTGCATGCCTCACGGGGGACGAGGCCCCCGGGCCCTAGAGCCACCGTGGACGTGAACGCGTGCCACCCCGCTCCGGCCCGCCGCTTGGCACCAGCCTCGCTGCCCGAAGCGCCAGCTTTGGGGGGAGCCCGCCTCCCCTGGGGGGGGCAGCTTGGGCCCCTCCTGGCCCTGGACGCAGTGTCCTTCCACTGAGGCCGTAGCAAGCCAAGCGACCACCAAGGGCATGTGGCCTACGCTGTGTATCACCCTCATGCCCGGGGAGGGCAGGGATGTGGGGAGGCCGAGGAGGGAGGGAGCTCTGGGGAGATGGGGCCCTGGAAAAGGGGGGCACCCCAACTTACCAAGACCTCCTGGGGGGCAGTGCTGACTGGGGAGCGGCAGGGCATTGGGGGAGAGAAAGGATCAAAGGCTCAGACAGGGGCTGAGGCAATGGGGCCCCACCCGGGGCCCATGCAGGCTCCTGGTGGTACCTGTGGAGCGGGATGGGGGCGGTGCCCCTGACTGCTGCCACTCTGTGGCCTCGGTGGCCAGGCGCCTGATGTAGGCGTCACCCACACACAGCAGGATGTTCTCGGGCTTGATGTCTGTGTGGATGATCTTGCACTTGGTGTGGAGGTAGTCCAGGCCGTGCAGCACCTGGGGAGGGGCACCCCGGCACTTCACCAGCCCTGCCCCGGCCGCTCCGCCACACTTAGAGCACGTGATGCTCACCTGCCTCACGATGCTCTTGACGCAGGGCACTGGCAGGCCCTGGTAGTTGGACTTGATGATCCACTTGAGGAGCTGGTGGCCCAGGACTTCCAGCACCATGCACACATCTGGGGCTGGGAGTGAAGGGTGGCCAGCAGGCCCACAGCGGGGGGCACCGGCCCCACCCACCCGCGGCCGGGGTTGGGGAGCAACAGCGGTGTCTGGCGGTGCAGAGTCCCCAGCTTCCCGGTGTCATTAGAGTGTCCCTGTCACTCACTCTCGGGTGTGCCACTGGGGATGTGCCTTCTGCGCTCACCCCAGGGAGAGGGCACTTGAGGAGCAGACGCAGAGGCCTCTCAGGCCAGCCCCAGTCCCAGGCCCAAGCATGCCCAAGAGCCTCTGGAGCAGCTCCCCGGTGGAAGGCACTGCCACACAGGCGGCCCCTGCCATTTGGAGGTAACTCGGCAATGCCCGTGAATGACTGATGTGAGCCTGGTCATCCACTCACCCCCACCTAAAGACAACCCCCAAAGCCGTGGAGCTATTTTGTAGACTAGCGTCACTAGAAGGGATAAGCGCCCATCGTGCAGATCGGTAGACCGAGGCCCCGGCAGCTGGGATGGCGGGAGCCGCCACACTGCTCTGCTCATCCTACAAAGGATACGGACTCCGTTAACCCCTGAGATCCTGAAGTCATCGATGAGCTGGACAATGGTCTCTCTCTTGGGGTCGCTGGGGTCACTGTCTCGGACCTGGAGCAAAGGGACCACGAACGGCTCCAACCTGTCCCTCGCCGGCTGCCCCCTTCCGCGGCCCCCGCGCCCCTCCGGCCTCCTCGCCGGCTCCCCGGCCTGCCCCTGCAGGCGCTCGCAGGCCGGGCCAGCTGGAGCCTGCCCCTCTGGGAGCTCCGCCCTGCCTGGGAGCCGGGGGTGCGGAGGGTGGCGCCTCACACATTTCAGGAGCTTGATCTCATCCACGGCGGTCTCCGTGTAATGCCCCGCGCTCTTCACCACTTTCAGGGCCACGAAGCGCTTGCGCCTGCAACACCAAGCCCTGTGTCGGCTGCCGGCCCGGCCAGACCCGCGGGGGTGCCGTGGTGGCCCCAGCCAAGCCCAGGGGTGGGCTCCCAGCTGGCACTGGGCCCTGGGGGGCGGGCGGAGGGGGCACTTACTGGATATCCCAGCAGAGCCAGACGGTGGAGAAGTGGCCCCAGCCCAGCTTGCGCACCACGTGGTACCGCCCATTGAACAGGTCGCCGATCTTCACAGGGTAGTAGCCGCCTGCGGAAGGAGCCCCTAGGGCATGATGGGCAGTGGCGCCTTCCTGGGGGCGGGGGAGGGGGGGCGCCCAGGACGACCCACCCCGCCGGCCCCCTGGCCCACGTGGGCCGGCCTCGGCACCCTCCTCCTCCCCAGCTGTCCTGTGTCCCGTGGCAGCCACCTGGCCGCCTGCGCCTGAGGCCAGGCCTCACCCTTGCAGTAGTCCTTGGGGTCCTCCTGCTCCTCGTCGTCGGAGCCCAGCAGTCCCTGCAGCATCCGCGGCGCCGGTGCCACCGGGGCGAGTTCGGAGCCCGAGGACTCGGGCCCGCAGGAGGCCTGCGAGCTGCGGGTTAGGGGGCAGGCAGTGAGCACTTGAGGCCCGGGGGGAGGGGGAGGCCCGGGCGCCCGGGCTGAGCCCTACCTGCTGCTGCTGCCGCCGCCGCTGTCCCCGCCGCCGCCCGCCGCGCTGGCGCTCATCCCGGCCGCGCGGCCCGCAGCTCCCGCGCCCCTGGCGGCTGCTCCTGTGGGGCCCGGCTGCGGCCCTCGCATTTATAGCCTCGGCCGCTGATCTCACCCGCCTTTATAAATAGCCTCCCAGCTGCTCGGCTGTGGGCAAGGTATGCGGCGGGGAGGAGGCGGTGCGGCCATGGGCCGCCCGGGAAAGCCTGGCCCCCGGGACCAGCGGCCACCCCCTGCCCCGCCCCGCCCCAGGGGTGGCCGAGGGGGCCCACTGAGTGGGGACTGGCAGCAGCCTACTTCCCTGGTTGAGTCCCCGCACTCCAGGGCTGGAGCCGGCTGAGGGGGCAGCGGACGGAACAGCCCGAGTCCTCAGGGGGAGCACTACCACACATCCCACATACCCTAGGGTACTATGACACGTTTGGAACGTTCTCTGGCTTCCTGCTTCGCCAAGGTGGCCCTTCCCGTTCCCCTGGGCCCCCTGTTCCCTGCCCAGTCTCAGCGGGGTTCCCACTTTTCCTGCGGCTCGTTGGCCCCTTAGACAGGCAGGCGCACTCATCTCCTTGAATGTGGGGTCGCCGGGGGTCCTGGATGACTGAGGCGGGGGCATGAGCTGAAGGCATGGTTCCAGGGGTGGAACCATGGGGTGCTGGGTTCCAGGGTTCCAGGGGTTCCAGGGTTCCAGGGGTGCTGGGACGGTGTCGAAGCCTGGGAGCCCGCCCACGGAAGACCCCAGCACTGATACTGTGTGGCCTCTCTTCCAGCTCCTCAGGGCCCGGCCAGCCCTGCCTTGCTCGCCGTGCCCACCAGCATATGCCACGTGCCCACGCGGGAGGCACAGGGAAGCAGCCACCCTGGCCCTGCCCTCAGGAGTCCTCCTCTAGTGGGACCCAAACAAGCCCCTAGCTCTAACAGGCTGGGGACAGAGGGACCTCCAGGTCAGGCAGAGCCCTCTGGAGCCTGTGACCTTGGGGCTGCATCCAAGGGACCGGGAAGAGTCAGTTGCCCAGCAAGGGGTGGGTGGGTAAGCCCCCAGGGCGGCGCAGGGCCTGGCTGGGGTGAGGCCGGCAGCGGGAGCGACCCGGGGGCCTCTTTGGCCACAGAGTGGTTGGGGGTGGGGGGAGGCAGGGAGGCCTTGGGTGGCCAAGGGTCCTAACGGAGCCTGCGGGCATTAGCGTGAGAATGAGATTCTCGCAGAGGCTGATGGGCACTCTGGCTCTTTAGAAACATCGCTCTGGCTGCTCCGAGGAGGGAACAGAGGGGGCAAGTGTGGAGCCGGGAGGCCAGCTGGGGACTGGCGGGGAGTCGGAAGCAGCCGGGGCTCGGCGGTGACCGTGGTTAGCCCAAGATGGGAGACGCTTGGTCCTGTTGTCCCTCGGGCCGGGAAAGAATTGGTAGGGCGGGGTGGCCATAGGTGGGGGGTGGGTAGGCCAAGGGGAGGCGCGGGGACAGAAGAGAGCAAGGCCTGGGGGTGCCTGATGGCCCCGCTTTTCCTCGGGCAGAAGTCACAGCCATGGGGCCAAGGGGAGGGCTGAGAAGGGAAGAGGCACTGAGTAAACTCTCACGGGGACAGGCTGGGGATTAGGCTTTTCCTAAAAAGATGTATTTCTATTTTATTTCCAGGTGTGATTCTCCAGCAAGCGAATAAATAGAGTGGGGGAGGCGGGGGAAGAGGTAAGGGTTTTACGATAAATTAGAAAGAAGCCCGGGTAGGGGAAGGAAGGGCGGGCTGTGGGAGAGGTGGCAGGGAGCTACCCGGTGGGCACGGCCCCCTTCCACGCCCCGCCCGCCCCTCCTCGGTTGCTGACTCCATCCAGGGGTCCTAAGGCACTGCGGTGGCAGGCGGTGGCAGGCCGTGCTGCTTGCTCCTCTCCAGGCCGGTGGCCCGCAGGTGACCAGCTCACAGGTCCGTCACCTTGTTCTCCACCAGGGCTGCTACCTGCTGCAGGCGGCAGGCCAGCTGCATCTTCTGGCCCACGGGGTCCTCCTCCAGGGCACCGATGATCTGCCAGGGCACAGGAGGGTGCCCTGCCTGAGGCCTCCGTCCTCTGCCCATCGCCCAGGGCCACTCAGTCCTGTGTCCATGTCAGCGGCAGCCTGGTCCAGCAGGGGCTGCCCCCGAGGAAGCGGGACAGAAGCCACGCTCCTGCC
The DNA here is from genome assembly GCA_028646485.1 of Cryptoprocta ferox. Taxonomy (NCBI): domain Eukaryota; kingdom Metazoa; phylum Chordata; class Mammalia; order Carnivora; family Eupleridae; genus Cryptoprocta; species Cryptoprocta ferox. Next base: position 1,657,052 of record CM053579.1, read on the forward strand.
CCAACCTGGGCCCTCCCCCCACCACCCAGATTGGCACCTCCTTCCATCCGCAGGGAGGGCCCTGGGGACGTGCCCCTCCCCCCTGGAGCGCCGAGGGCCTCACCTGGTCATAATACTTGTGGATGTGGTTGTAGAGCTCTTGCAAAGCTTCCAGGCAGTGGGGTGCCGACGTGTAGTTCTGGGGGCAGCACGTGGAGGGGTGAGCCCCAGCCTGGACCTTAAACCCCAAACCTCCCCCCCCTCCCGCCCGCCCCCGCCCAAACGTGGAGGGGCATGCCTCCCCCGGGCCGTGCCTCACCCCGGAGAGCTCGGCCAGAGCCGAGTTCATCTCCTGATAGCTGGCTGGGGAGCTCTGGCGGATGTCCGAGTAGTATCTGGCAGGGGGGACGTGGTTAGGCGCGGGCGGCCCCCACCCCCCAGCTCCCCGTGGCCTGACACCTACCTTTCCACCATCTGCTTGTAGCGAGGGATCTCCCGGGCATACAGCAGTTTGTTCACGGGGGAGTCCTGCTCCGGGTAGGGGTGGGCCTGAGTGGGGAGGCGGGGGAGCTCCGGCCCCCGTTAGGCGCCACTGCCACCCCGGCCCCGCTCAAGGAAGCCCTAAGCCTTTCCTTGGCACCCCTCTGGCAGCTGAGCGGCCGGCTCCGCACTTACCCGGCCCACTTTATGCTCCGAGATAGTGCAGGAGTCGATGAAGGTTTGGGCAATGACGGCCAGGATGGCGTCCACGTTGTCTGACACGCGCACATCGAAGATGAGCTGTGGGTTCTTCAGGGTGTTCACCCAGAACCGCAACAGCAGGCTGGGGACACGGGCCAGCCGCAGGCATCGTCAGCCCGGGCCTGGACCCGAGTCCCGCAGGGAGCTGTCTTGCGCGTCCGTGTTGGGGGCGGCCGGAAATGCAGGGTGGATGACACCACGCTGGGGTTCCTCTCCTGGCCCTGTGGACCCCACCCTGGGCCATGTTCTTATCCCTCCGGGACTCCGGGTCTCGTCTGCATGGGGGTGGGGGACAGTGGGCGAGGTACCTGTTAGTCTTCCAGATGTGCAGGGTCTCTGGGTCCTCAATGCCATGCTTCTCTGCCAGCTCGTCCAGGAAGTCGAACAGGTACTTGACGGCAATGGGCACGGGCCTGTTCACACTGAGGACGGCCTGGAAGACGTCATCCACAAACTTCTGCAGCGTGCCCTGGAAGGCGGAGGGGGGGCCGTGGGGGCCAGCGCCGTGCTCCATCCGTGGGTAGGACCCCGTCTCTACCTCTCGGGACCACACCCTCTCCACGGCTCGGTCGGGGGGACCCCCTCAGTGAGCCTTCCCAGCCACGAGGCTCCCCCGGGGCCAGCTCCCCAGCCCCACCGACCTTCATGGAGAGCAGGCGGGTGAGGTAGATTTCGGGAATTGCCTTGGCCCGCGCCCGCTCCCTTTCTCGCTCCCTCAGGCTGCTGCGCCGGGCCTTAGCCCCTTCTGGCTCTTCGGTGGCTTTCACCAGGTGCCAGAGGTGGACCCCGCCCTCCTCACCGTCCTCCAGCATGGGCGTGTCTGAGGGCGCAGAAGCCCGGCCTCAGTCCTCCGGCCCTGTCCGCGCTCCTGCGCCACCGGCCAGGGATGGCCGGCCTGCTGACCTGGCCGGGTGGGGCAGGGTGGCGGACGCCGGGAAGAGCAGGGGAAAAGAGAGGCAGACAGGGTGGCAGCCGACGGGCTCACTCAGCCCAACAGCCCGGGCCCCCAGAGCTCCCCAACCAGGGCGAGCCGTCGCCCTCGTCGGCCCCAGGTTCTTGGCCCAGCCTACAGCTTTGGCTTGCCCGCTGGCGAGGCGTGGGGGACACCCAGACAAGGCAGACGGCCAGCGCAGGACTGCTGCCCGCCTGCTTCAAGCTCGGGGGGGGGGGGCGGCAGATGGGCACGTGTGGGCCGCAGGACTCACTCTCCCCCGGGGGGCAGCTCTGGGCCAGGCTCTGGGAGATGGCACCTCCGTTGTGCAGCTGGGGGATGAGCCTCACCGTGGCTCCGTCGGGGACCTGGTGGGGAGGTGAGCAGAGGCCGGGCTCCTTCTCCGGCTGGTCCAGACATGGGGGCCTGCCTCCCCCCAGCCCCTGCCCGCCCGGTACCTTGTAGTGCTGTAGGGTGTTGAGTCTCTTCCAGTGGTTCTGGGTCACCGAGGTCAGGTCCTCATCTGACAGGGTCAGATGACCAGCAAGGCCCGAGCGCCACTCTGGGGACATGCGGGGAAGCCCGTTGGCCTGCAGCCTGGCCCCCAAGTCTACCACTTGAAGCAAGGCGGGGCCGGGCCCATGCGGGGACTGGCGGGTGGGCTCTCTCACCGAGGTCTAGGGCGTGCACTGAGGGCCTCTGGGAGAAGGGGGTGCCCTTGTAGACTTGGTCCAACACCTTCTCTTTGACCTGGGTGATAGTGTCTGTGTCGAGCACCCGGGCAGGCACGCGCTGCACCGCACCGCTCCCCGCAGCGCCGCCGGCCCTGGGGCCCACCAGCACCGTTAGCGTCAGGGGCCGGAAGTCCACGTCCTCCCGAAGCAGGCGGCTGTCGTTCAGGGTCCGTTTTGCCTTGCCGGTGACAGCGTCCACGGGGCCCTTGTCCACCTGGTACTGGATGGCCCGGAGCAGCATGTACAGCGGCTCACCAGCCACCTCCTGCAAGCATTGGGACAGGCCCCCGTCGGCTCCGAGGGCGAAGCCTGCACCCCCACCCACGCCTTCCCCCTTTCCAGCCCCTGGTAGCCAGAGGCCGCGGGGGAATCGGGGCCCAGGTCAGTGAGGACACACGCAGCGAGGGGAGGAGGTGACATCCGGGGCGCCCCTCACCTTCAGGAAGGCATAGAGACAGATGGACAGCCAGTTGGTAAGCAGCTTCTCTACCATGGTCTCTGTCCTGTAGGGGGTCGGCCCCAGGTCAGGGGGCGGGGTGCTGCGGGGCCACCCCGTCCCCGGCTGAGGCGGGCAAAGGAGGGAAGGCAGAGCTCTTCCGCCTGTCAGCCCCCTCTGCCGGGGTCCCTGGGAAGGATGCCCATCTGCTTCCCTAAGGGGGGGCTTCTGTCCCCGCCTGCCTCCTGGGGGGTCCTGGCCCCGCCCACCCCAGGACAGGGCAGGGTGGGTGCTCAGCGGGGAGCCGCCGCCCCTGCCTGGGGGCGGGGTGGCCCACGGTCAGGCCAAAGCCAACCTGCGCAGCATGAGCTTGGGGTTCTTGTGCACGTAATGGGCGGCCAGGTCACTTAGCAGAGTCCTCATGATGTCGGTCAGGTACTCGAGCTTGCCGTGCAGCGCCAGGGACAGCAGAGACGCCACGTGGCAGCGGTCCCGCTGGGAGAAGCTGGGCTGCTCCTCCAGGGTGTGGATGAGCTGCGGTGGGGGAGGGGGCGGCACTTAGGGAAGCCCCGAGTACTCTCCCACCTCTGTGCCCACACCCGCTGCCCGGCCCGTGCCCAGCCGCACTTCGGCGCCACCGCCCACCCCCGGGACTCCCTGCCCACCCGCGTAGCCCTCACCGTAAGGAGGAAGAGCTTGCTGTTGAGCAGGTTGGAGAGCTGCGTCAGGCCCTGGCGCACGGGGGCGCGGTGGCCCTCTTCCCCGGGCCCCTCGGGTGCGGGCTGCAGCGGGCGGCCGCCGCAGCCCGGGAAGAAGACTCGCTCGGCGTAGGTGTGGTAGTCCAGGAAGGGGATCCCGCTGGCCTCCAGGTCGCTGCTGAGGTCGGTCATCTCGGTCATCAGGTCTGCAGGCCGGGAGCCACCGAGGTGTGGGCTCAGGCCCAGCTGGGCCCTCTGTCCCCCCCCCCACTCCCCACAGCCTCCACCCCTCTGCCCCCCCACTCCCCACAGCCCCCACCCCACCTGTGAACTCCTTGCGGCACTGGTCACCCACGCCAATCTCCAAGTTCTCTAGCTGCACGAGAACCTTCTGATAGTCCCGCAGGGCCTGCTTGCTCTTGTGCCTGCAGCCCCAGGGAACGGGTGTTAGTGGCAGGCCCCCGCCTTTTGCCAGTGAAGGGGTTAGTTCGCGCAGGGGGCGAGCGTGCCGGGGTTGGGGGGCTCTCACCTGTACATGAGGGTGAGGAGGAGGACGGCGGCAATGAGAACCGCCGCGCCCATGCCCAGGCCCACCTGGGCCTCCACGGGGAAGGTGGGCAGGGCGGGTTCAGTCTCGTACTGGACGGGGCCCAGGGCCAGGCGCACGTTGCCCATCTGAACCTGGGGGGACCGGGCTCCTGAGTGTGGGCCTTCAGGGCTCCGCCCGCCCGGCCGCCTCTGCACCCGGAGCCCCGCCTTACCACGAACTGCGGCAGGGTACTGGAGCCATTGGCGGGCTGGGGGGCCCGGGCCGGCGGCTCGCAGTACAAGTGGGTGAGCGTGAGGGTCTTCACCAGGCACTCGCCATCGCCGATGTGCACGCGCACCTCCTCCTTGCTGATCCCCAGGTTGAGGCCCTGGCCCTGGGAGACACACGGGGGCTCGAGCCAGGCCAGCCAGCCTATGCGTGCAGTTCCCGCACGGAGCTGGCCGGCGGAAGCCCTCACCTCCACGTCCAGGACGTTGCCTGGCTTGAGGCGGTAGGGGCGGGTGGGCTCCTCCCGGCTGAGGGGGGCCAGACGGGGGTTGGGCTGGTACATGAAGTCCTGGCCCCCGCTGGCGCTGGCGAAGTCCACGTGCACGTTGTCTAGGGTGAAGAAGACACGCTGCAGGTGCGCCCCATCTGGCACAGCAGGGCTCCGGCACAGGAGGAGGCTGGACGAGTTGACGGAACAGACGGTGGAGCACTGCGAGGCAGCCGGGGCCGGGACAAGGTGGGGTGAACTGCGGCTCCCTGGCTCGCTCCCTGGGGGCAAAGCGGAGCCTCGGCCCCCGTCCTCCCTCACCAGGCCCCACCGGCCCCGCCGTCTGCCCGTGGGGGGCTCACCTGCAGCAAGCCTCCCTCAAGCTGGATACAAGCCTGGGGGGCTGCAGGGGGGGCCCCGCAGCTCGTCCTTGGGGTTGGGGCCGGGGGCCGGGCCCCTGCGGCCTGCACCTCCGCCGTGGCCTCCAGCCACACGGACAGCAGGGGCTGCTGCACCACGTCCAGGCCCGTGCCCCTGACTCGGATCAGCCGGCCGCCCCTGTGCCGGGATGGCAGTCAGCAGGGGCGAGGCTGGGGGTGGGGGGGGCGGCCCGGCCCAGCCCCGCCTCCCCAGCGAGGTGCAGGGGCTACCCTGAGCAGACTAGGTCCTCACCCCCGGAAGCTGACGCTGGGCTCTGCCGACACAAGCCGGGGGTCGGCAGTGTAGCGGAAGGGGCTGGTGGGCAGCGTGCGCTGCGCGTGGCCAAACACTACTCGAACCACAGCTTCTCCCGGGCTGGCCTGGGACATGGTGTGGCACACAATGGCCTCAGGACACACCGGCTCGCGGCTGCAGGGTGGGGAGGGGTCTGGCATCTTGCGCGCTAGCCCGGGCCTGGCCACCCCACCAGAGACCCACGTCGCCTCCCTCAGCGGGGGCACAGGGCACTAGAGATGGGCACAGTGGCCGTTTCTGTTAGACTTTGACGGGGGCCTTAGGGAGTCCTGAGTCCACTGCCCCCAGTACGCTAGGGGACAGTGAGGCCCGCAGGGAATGCCCCGAGCTGACAGCAGCCGCCTTGGGGCCACGAGGAGAGACACTCACATGGGACAGGGTTGTCCACCCACAAAGACGCTGACGTTGCCTCCTGTCTGTAGGTGCTGCCCGTGGATAGTGAGCTGGGTGCCCCCTGCCTGGGGGCCCCACGGGGGGCTCAGGCTCAGCAGGATGGGGTCCTGGGGGACAGAGCAGGCTGGGACAGCCATGGCAGCCTGGCCTGGCACTTACCGAGGCTCCGGTTCCCGAGGCACTTGTGCTTTGTCACCTGGGGCCACCGCTGGCCACACCCGCCGTCCGGATCCCTTGTGCCGGCTTCTGCTGCCCCGCGGCTCTCCTTCTAGCTGCCCTGCCTTCGGAGGGGGCTGTTCCCTCCTCACTGCATCTCTGCCCCTCCTCTGCGGCAGCTGACGCCTCCCAGGCGCCCACTCCCCGAGCTCTAAACCCTGAGATCCAATCACCACCTTCGGGTGCCACGGAACTCCCGATACTAACCCAGCCCTGCCTCCCCCTGCTCCGGCCCTGGGCTTCCTGGCTTCAGAATTAGCCCCAGTGGATGGCAGGAGCTCAAGCTAGCGCCCGGAGGCGTCCCTGCACTCCCTCACTCCCCAGCCGTGCCTGCGGGCAGTCCCAGACTGGCTCGTGTGCCCACCCGCCCGCCAGGACAGATGCCACCACTGTCCTCCACTCGGTGGCCTGAATGAACAGTCAGATCCGTGGCTCCCCTCCTGGCCATGTGGCAGCCCTTTGTGCTACCTCCTAGGTCAATTTGAAAGCTTCACCTAGGTGTCCATGCCCCCCTGCCCCTCCCTCCTACTATCACCCTGCATGGGGACCACCCAGGCATGGGCACTGACCTGGTAGGTGAAATGCTGGGTTGAGACGCCTGGTGGCCGATTCTTAATGGCTACTTGGATTGGCCCCGTGGTGCCGTTGGGGGCAGGGGATGTCACACACACAATCCTGGGGGGCCGGAGGCCCAGTGGCTGGTCAGGCCCTCCCTCAGCAGGAGCTGGGGGCCACTCACTGGCCGCTGCCCAGAACCTGCCCCCTCCACCCCCTCACTGCCAGCTCCCCTCTCCTTCCCTCCCCTGGCTCATCTTCCTTTGGCGCATGCGACCCGGGCCCACATTCCTTGGCTACAAGTCTCCCTTCTCTCTGGGTAGCCACTCCCCGACGGCCTCCCCGGGAGGGCATCCCTCTGCCCCGGGCAGCTAGGACGCCTCACCGGGCAGAGGTGCGGTAGAGGGAGGGCTCAGGGCTGCAGGGCCGGCCAGCCACATTCACGGCGTCTTGCACCTCAGCAAAGTCCCGGCCCAGGTTGGAGCCCCAGATGGTGAGGGCCAAGCCGCCCTCGGGGGGCCCGGTCAGGGGCTCGATCTGCAGCAGGGAAGGATGACAATGGAGTGTCCCGAGTCCACATCCAACCTGCAGTGGGGGTGCCCAGCCCGCGGACCAGCCTGAGGCAGGACAGAGCCTCTAGGGCTTGGGGGCCTGAGCGGGAGCCGGCCTGACCCAGGTGGGATCAGGAGAATGGAGAGCAAGGCAGGGTGGATGGGGAGGAGGTGGGGGGGGGGCATGGGGCAGCGGGGGCAGAGGGGCTGGGGGCTCACTGTGTCAATGCTGGGAGTGGGACACAGCAGCTCCACGGCCCCAGGGGGGCATAGGGGACCGTAGCGACAGGTGGGCCGCCCGTGGCTGCACCACAGACAGCCCAGGCTTCCGTTGGCCGCCTGGCAGCGGCTGCAGTCGGGGTGGCCCACGGCGCAGTCGTACAGGGTCACTAGGGAAGGCCAGGCAGTGCACTGAGGCGCATCCCCTCTGCCACTTGCCTTGTGCCACCCGCCCTGCCGCCCCCAAGCTCACCATGAAGAGTGTGGGCATTGTCCAGCCGCTGTCCCTTGCCCCGGGTGACATAGATGGGCACCAGGAGCTCCTGCTGGGCCATGGAGGGGTAGAACTGTGGGTGGAGGGTGGGGTCAAGCCAAGCTCGACACAGGACACCCTGGCCCCTGTCTCCCCCCGGCCCCTCCTCCCAGAATGGGTGCCTTTGTCCCGTGCCCACGCCTCCCACCAGACTTCGAGCCTAGGGCAGAGGCTGTGGACGCCATGTTCCTGCTGCGCGCCCAGGGCCTACACAGAGCAGGCTTCGGGCGTGACGACAGGACACTGGTGGCCTGGAACAGTCTGCGAGACAAGGGGTGTGGGGGGGGCCTCTGAAAGCTACAGAAAGTGTGTGGTGGCAGGTGAGGCTGTGGGGTGGCCACACACCTGCTGGGCCTGGCAGTCGATGAGGCCCACGTCCCCGGCTATCTCTTCCAGAGAGGCCGGCAGCCTTCGAAGTTCTCCGGGCAGCTCCAGCCAGCAGTGGTAGGAGGCGGGCAGGCTCTGGGAGTGGACACTGTCAGGACCCTGGGCACAGTCAGCCAGCCACCCCACCCCCACCATCCCCATCCCCTGCTCACTCCGAAATGCTGAAGGTTCCGCACGCGCAGGGCCAAACGGCTCTCCCAACCGACAGGCACCAGGAGGGGACCTGCTGGGCCCTCCACCCGGGGACAGGCCTCTGGGCCACGCACCTGGACATCCGCCTGCGGAAGGGAGACCCTCTAGCCCTTTGGAAGTTGAGGGGCCCGGGCAGGGCATAGCATGGGTCGGGGAGCTGGACCCACCCACCTCCTGGGCACTGTAGATGGTCACCTCGCCCTCTGGGCAGCGCTCCCCATGCACGCAGCGGCTGCTCCGTGGGCACCAGTGGCACCGCCAGAGGCTGCCCACACAAGCGCGGCACCTGGAGGGGCAGGGGGGCTGCTCAGGCTGGGCTCCATCGGGGGTCACCACCCCTGCCCGGTGGCCAGGCCCAGCACTCACGGGGCAGCCACCTCCAAGGCCTGGATGGCACTGCAGTCGTAGAAGGAGAAGTTGGTGGCAGCCACAGCCACATCCTCGAACATCAGAGCCAGGGGCAAGGTGATGTGGTCTGGGAGGGGATGGCGGGAGCAGGGTGGGTCATGTGGCTCCGGCCCCTGCAGCTCCTGCCCCAGCCCCCAATCCCCTGCCCCGGGGGCCCCTCACCTGTGCCCGGAGGGTTAAGAGGCAGCTGGTCTTGGGGAGGGCTGATGCAGTCCACGTGGGGCCCTTCCACGTGGGCCAAACTGTCGTAGTTCCCAAAGGCACAATGGAAGTATTCATCCATGGCCAGGGCGGGCAGCCGAGGGACAGACAAGGTGACCTGGGACGCAGGCAAGGAAAACAGAGCAGGTGGTGATGGAGCTCTCAGCTAAGGAGACGCCGCCAGGGCAGAGTGGGGTGGGAGCAGAGGCAGCAGGACGGGAGGACGGCGCGGCCCGGGGACAGCCCCCACGGGCAGGTGGTGGCAGCAGCTTACCGGACCCTGCTCCTGGCGAGGGCGGTGGGCTGGCAGCAAGCTCTGCACGTGTGGGCAGTGGCTGTCCCCGTAGCTCCACAGCCAGTGGTTGGCCTGGGCCGCCCGGCCGCACTGGCCCTTGCGGGCACACCTGGGGGACAGGGCCCATTCGCCCGCCGTGTGCGTCTCAGGGGGAGTGAAAGGGACTAGGCTCAAGAGGAAGGGGCCAAGGGGGGACGCTCAGTCACTTGAGCATCTGACTTCGTCTGACTTCGGCTCCGGTCATGATGTCACGGTTCATGGGTTCAAGCCCCGTGTGGGGCTCTGTGCTGACAGCTCAGAGCCTGGAGCCTCTTCTGATTCTGTGTCTCCCTGTCTCTCTGACCCTCCCCCCCCACCCCTCTCGTTCTCTCTCTCTCTCTCTCTCTCCCCCCCTCTCTTCTCTCTCTCAAAAATAAATAAAACATATATATATATATATATATATATAAACATTACAAAAAAAAGCGGAAGGGGCAAGCAGACGTGGCTTTGCGGTCAATGGCGGGCTTTGGGGGCCACTGCTGCAGAAGGAAGGGTTGCCACAGGGTTAGTGACCACCGGCAGAGACCCGGCTGGGGGTGGGGCTGGGAAAGGGGGAGCAAGCAGGTTGGGCCGCACGGGGCAGCATGGAGGGAGGGCGCCGGGAGCGCCCTGCGGCACACACCGCCCGTCGGCGCGCACTCACCTGCCCTGGAGGACGCACCAGCCGCACAGCGGGTCCTGGGCCTGCAGGCAGCTGGTGCAGTCAGGGAACTGGGAACAGGCCGCCACGGGCACCCGGTCCACCTGCACAAGCAGCAAGGGACAGGGGCGGTGGGTGCGGGGACTCGGGCCCGGTGTGCCCTCCCTGCCCCGGGACAAGCCGCACCTGCCGGGCAGTCAAGACGTAGACGTGGCTGCCGCTGCCGTCCACCAGCAGGTCTGGGCTGACAGCTGAGCCCGGAGGCCCCACCTGCTGGGAGTGGTACACCTGGCCTTGGGAGCCGTTGAGAAAGACCTGCAGGGACCACAAGGCCTGCTCCCGAGACGGCCACAGGCCGGCCACTCAGGGCACGTGCTCTCCCCTTGGTTGGGGCGCCCGGGGCGCGTGCTTTCCCATAGAGTCAGACCAGGGAGGCCGGGCCATGCGCGGAAGTGAGGTGGCTCCACGGGCACGCCGCCCTGCCTGTGTCACCTCCCCCTTCCAGCATCACCCGGCCGCCCTGGCTAAGGGCCTTGGGTGCCAGGGGCGGGAGGGCAGCTGCAGGGAGAGAAGCAGGTCATGAGGAGGCAAGAGTTTGCCTCGGAGAGACCTCCAGGGACGGGCTGGCTCTGGGGACCGGGCACTGCCCACCCCATCCCCATGGCAATCCTGCCCACCTGATCATTGGCTCCCGCTATGAGCCGGAGAAACGGGCTGCGCAGGAGGTTCCTGGGCTGTCACCCTAAGCCATGCAACTAGGAGTCCCAGGAGGCGGCACCCAGCCAGCCCTCAGCACGTGGCGTGGCCTTTCAACCTGCCAGCAGGACGCAGCCCGAGACGCAGAAGGCACCGTCCCTGAGCAGGGCGCGGGCACGCCCGCTCAAGCCGGTGAGGCTGGGCCCAGCCGGGCAGCACGGAGGCCTCGGCGTCAGGGGCCCAGGGCTTAGGGCAACCGCTCCTTCATCAGGGCCTCACCTTATGCAGCTGACCCTGGGTGTCCCCCAGGAAAGCTATCGTGTGCCCATCTGCCTGGAGGCCTGTGACCGCACTGATGGGCTGCGGGAGCCGCAGCAGAGGCCTGGCCTCCAGGGGCTGGCGACCAGCAATGGGGCTGGGGGTGTGCTCGTCACCGCAGGGGTATGACTCTGGGGAGTCCTGGGTGGACAGGGAGGGGAGAATCAATTCCTGGAAGAGGCAGGAAGTGCCTCCCCCCCCCCGCCCCCCCCCGCCCCGGCCCAGAGCTAGTCACAGCTGGAGGGTGAGGCCAGGGAACCCTGGGGGACCGAGGACAGAGTGCTCAGGCCCCCAGCCCCGTGGCAGGACAAGGTCACACAGCAGAGGAACAAAGGCGAAGAGAAGCAGGACAGCATCCAGCCACCCACAGCCCGGGGCTACACGTGGCAGTCCCTGCCTTGGGCCGAGAGACACCGTGGAGGGACAGGGACAGAGAGGCAGGCCAGGCAAGGCGGGGCCGCCTCGGGAAGGCAGCACACGAAGCCCGCGGTAAGAGGGGCACTCACCGGGGGCAGGGCGACGCAGCGAGATGTGACCCCGTACTCTACGGCGGCTTCCTCCATGCCGCTGGGGCCCCGGCCACCGGCCGTGTAGCAAAGGCGACGGGCCTGTTCCATGCTCCCGTCCAGCTCAGCCAGGGGAAAGGCGCACAGGGCTGCCTGTGCCCCGCCGGGGCCTGCGGCAAACGCCCCCAGCAAGGTAGTTGGGGTGAGGAAGGCAGCCTGGACGAGGCCCTGGCCCTGGCAGGTGAGGGGCACCTCCACGTAGGAGTAAAGGTTGGCATCCCCCAGACAGAGCCGGGCCACGTAGGAGCGGTACTCGGCCTGCGCCCGCGCGCCACGGCGGCGGAAAACGAAGTAGGCGGAGCGGGCGTTGGCAAAGGCCCCCACGTAGCTGTTGTTGTAGTCCGAGAAGTCGCCCACCACGAGGCGGCCCAGGCCCTCGCTGGAGAAGGGCTGCGGCCCGGCCAGTTGGCGCACGGTCAGGGGCGGCACCCCTCCCGACAGCTTGCCCGCCAGGCCTCTGGCCACCAGCAGGAGGTCCCGGCCTGGCGTCGGCACCACCAGGCCCACCGTGGCCACTCCCGGGGCGTTGGCGGCCACGAACTGCCCGTCGCCAGGGTCCTCGGCCTGGTACAGCACCTGGGCCACGTCGTCCAGGCGCCGCTTCTCACACACGCCCTGCCGCACCTGCCCGCAGGCCACGAGCTCGCGGGCCCGGCCGCTCACCAGCAGCAGCTGGTTGGCGTTGTCGGTGAGCCGGGCCTGCGGGCAGTCAGCCGGGTCACGGAAGGGCACGCAGTCGGGACTGTCGAACACAGGGCCGGTGACGGCCACGGCCTCAAGCTGCAGCTCGGGGCTGAGCTGGAAGAGGCGGTTCACGGCACCGACGTAGAGCGTGCCACGGCCGGGTGCCAGTGCCAAGTGGTTGAAGGTGGTGTTGGGCGCGGAGAAGTGGTGGGCCTCAGCCCGGGGCAGCGGGGGGCACAGCAGCAGCACGAGCAGAAGGCGGGGCCCCAGGGGAGGCCGGGCAGCCATCGCGGGTACCTGGGGTGAGAGTGGAGCCAAGCGAGGCCTGGTGGGGGGAGAGCCCCAGCCTCCGCACCGCACGCCCGCACATGTCAGGCCACCGAAAGACACCAACGAAGAGGGGTGGGGAGAGCACCAGAGGAAGAGAAGAATCCAGAAGAGAGACAGGTAGGAAGGGAGGCAGAGAAACACAGGGGGAGACACGGAGAAAAGAGGGAGAGAGAGAGAGAGGGAGCACGCGCGAGAGAGAACAGAAAGGCACAGAGAGTATCCACGAGATGGAGAGAGGGTGGGCTGAGTAACAGAAGGAGAGAGAGGAAAGGGCAGGAGAGCGGTGCAGGGCAGGGGAGAAGCAGCATGTGCTGATGGGGAGACAGGAGCAGAGGCAGAGGGGAGGGCATCCAGGCCTGGGGGAAGGGGAGGGAAAGACAGAGGACAAGGACGCAGCAGAACAAAGGCTGCTGACGTCTCCGTGCCTGGGGGCAAGGGGAGCCCAGGCACCGAGCAAGGTGGGGGACAGCCGAGAGACAGGTGGGGGACAGCCGAGAGACAGCGAGGGTGTGGAGAGCTGAGCAGGCAGGGCCAGCTGTAAAGAGGGACCCTCTCCAGGGCGCCTGGGTGGCGCAGTCGGTTGAGCGCCCGACTTCGGCTCAGGTCATGATCTCGAGGCTCGTGGGTTCGAGCCCCGCGTCGGGCTCTGTGCTGACAGCTTGGAGCCCGCCTCGGATCCTCTAGCCCTCTCTCTCTGTCCCTCCTTGTGTTGTGCTCTTGCTCTCTCTTAACAATAAATAAACATTAAAAGGAAAAAGAGGGACCCTCGCCAGTGGGGAGAGGGAGTGCTGGAGAGGGGAGAGAGAGCCAGGGAGAAACTGAGGCCACCAGACAACCACAGGCCGAGACAGCCAGGCTGTGCCAATGATGGCAACAGACACAGGGCAGAGGAGAGCAGGCCGTGACACAGAGGGCTGGGAGGGCATCAGAGCAGGGGCTGGGGGACACCTGGGAGCCAGCCAGAGTGGGCACTTGGGGAAGCACCGAGAGAGGACGCGAGGTACAGGGGTAGAGTGGGGGGCCTGTTCCCTGTGGGCCCCGGCCCCTGGGGGTGCTGACGTGCAGGCGTGAGGGAAAGAGAAGGGTGAGCTCGGCTGGGGAGAGGACACTCGGGGGCGAAGCCAGGCCAGGGCACCCCCATCCCCACCCCACGCATGTGGAGCCATTCGGAGCTCACGCTAAAGCTATCATCTCCCATGGGCCTGGTGGGGGCCCCTGCTGCGCACCCCCACCCTGCGACCCAGCCCCTGGTCAACAACCTCGGGTCCCTGCGGCTGCCAGGTGACCAGGCGACAGATGCACAGGAAGAGCCAGCTCAGCGGGCAGCGCCCTGGGCACAGAGCCGCAGGCACAGAGCTCCTGGGCACAGGTCCTAAGTTGGGCTGGGGTCCTGGACAGCTGGGCATGGCGGCATGTGCCCTCCAGGAGCCTGCCCACTGTCACTTGGTGCCCTGCGGCTTGGCGGCAGAGACGGGAGCCTGCGCCCTGGGCGGGCGTGCCGGCTGGAGGCAGAGCCCTGAGGAAGGCCCCCGAGCCCCTTATCTCAGGGACACAGACAGGAAGGTCAGGCCTGGCTTGGGGACAGGGGCATTTCCTGTGGAGCCGGGATATCGGCGGCCATGCCCGGGGTGTGTGGGTGAGGGGTGGAGACGCGGTGCGTTGGAGCCCCACGCCCAGGCTCCCCTGGACCACTTTGCCTGCCTTGCCTCACCCCCTGCCAGCACCATCTCTGTGGACAGGGGACCCAGGCACTTACCGCCTCGAAACGGAGCGACAGAGGGGTCTCCCGGGCAGCGTGGCGCCGAGGGAGGCACATCTCCTCAGTTCAGCTGGCCCAAGACGGCGGTGACGGGCACAAGGCGGCTGTGGGGGGCATTGTCCTGAGTGGGAGGGAGACAGTTGAGCCTTGGCCCCGGGGGGGGGGTGCCAGGGAGGCCAGGGGGGCCAAGGGCCCGGCGGCTGGGCTCCGCCACAGCTGGCAGCTTTGTCAATAGTGGCCGGGCCAAGGCAGCCCCGCCTCCACCCCAACAATGTCGTCTCTGTCCACAGGCCTAGGCCAGGGACTCACGATCTGGTGCTCTCACCACCCCCAGGGCTGCTCTGGCCAGGGGGCTCCCTGCCACTCCCCACCCCCAGAGAGACACCCCCTGGGACCTGGGGACAAAGGACAGGGTTTCTTCGAGCCAGCAAAATGAGACCCACACAGCCAGTCCCATCCCACTCCCGCCCCGTGCCAGCCAGCGTGCGCCTCTCTGTGTACCGCCCCCTGGGTCCCTGTGAAGGGCACAGGGCAGGCCACTGAGCCCCCATGGAAGGTCAGGGCGCTGAGCCCCTGTGATGCCAGCCTCAGCCTTGGTAGCCTTGGTGCCCGGTCGAAGGGCCAGTCCTGGCCCTCAATGCTTGCCTTTGTCCAGGCTGGGGGCAGGGAGATGCTGACAAAGGCAGCCCGTCCAGGAGACCTTCCACACCCCCCCAGCCCCTTGGCCCGGAATAAGACTGGCCAGAGTGCAAGCGACCTGTGTCCATCCAGCCCCATCCCCAGGGGACCGGGGAAGTCGTGCCAGTGGAGGGTGTTGCTGCAGGGGGGCCGAGGCAAAAAGGATGCGCATGGGGGGGTCATGGCCCCCGGGAACCCAGCGCTCAGCCTCAGTCGTGGCAACTGGTTGCCAGCTGTTCCCTTCCCCCTCCCCCGGGGAAACACCAGCCGAGGATGGGCCGAGAGCCCCCCTCTAGCTGTGTGGGGTGCAGAAGGGGGCGGGAAGGGAGTGGCGAGCAGCAGCTGGCTCTCCGGCCAAGCTCACAGGGCACCATCTGCACCCTAAACTGGCAGAGCAGGGGCCCTGGGCTGTGGCGTGGGGGCAGGTGCTCTCGGGGTGGGGTCCCCGCTGTTTCCAGGAGCAGCACGCTTCAGGGCAAGGTGGCGGCAACGGGGCTCACTGCCACCTGGCCGGGCCGGTTGGGTGGCTGTGGGGGTAGGGAGCCAGGCGGGCCTCCTCCCTACCCTGTGCCCTGCCCCCAGCCCTGCCAGCTTTCCCATTTGGGGTTTAGAAGCCTGGGGTCCCACCTCCCAGCTCCAGGGCTACCCCCTCAGGGGGTGCCGTGCCCTTAAGGCATCAAGAGGTGTTGGGTCGGGGTACCCGATGGCCTTTGCCCTATCGGGCCAGAGCGCTCTGCAGACCCCTGGCTTCTACCAGACCCCAGCATGCCCCAAGGCAGCGCCCCACGACCCAGGGTCCCTTGCACCCCGCGTCCTTGCCAGTCCCAGTTCTGCCTACCTGGGTGGGCCGCTGGCAGGGGCTGAAGAGCAGTGGGCACTGCCAGAAGTGCGTCCCCAGCACAGCCCCGGCCTCCCTCCCCACAACGCAATCGCGCCCAACCCGACTTCTCCTGGCGGGGCCTGCCCAGCTGCCCGGCCCCTCCCCGCCCGTCCCTCTGCCTGACGGTGTAGGGCAGCGCGTTGCTGCCCTCTGCCGGCCTTGGTGGGCATGGCGGAGGGCGGGCGGTGGGCACCTGGCTGGAGCAGGCGAGAGCGGGGCAATGCCCTCCCATTGGGTGGGCAGGCAGGCAGGCATTCCGTAGCCTTCCACTAAGTGCCTACTGGGTGCCAGTCTTGGGCTTCGCATTGGCGCCATTCAGAGACAAAGCCCACTGCCACCTGATCCAAGGGTGTCCCGGGCCTCGGGGGCACAACTACGTGCCAACTGATGAGGCTCCACTGCCAGAACAGCTCATCTCTGGAGGACACCGTGCGTGGGAGGGAGAGGAGCCAAGTCTAGGGGTGCTCAGGGAATCAGGGAGAGCTTCACAGAGGAAGCGAGATTTAAGCTGACCTTGAACCACACATTTCTGCTACTTCTGATGTCCTCCTGACAATCAGGGCTGCTCTGAGCGTTGGGCGTATGTTAACTCCTTCACTCCTTACGATGACCCCAGAAGGGGTACGCTTATTTTCTCCAGTTCACAGGTGGGGAAACTGAGGCATGAGATGTTAGGAAACTTGCACAAAGTTGCAGGGCTAGTTAATGGCAAGGCCAAGAGTCGACTGTAGGGCCCCTGCACTTAACCATCAGGCCACGTGGCCGTGAACCATGAAGCAAGGCAGGCATTGGGCAGGAGGGGACAGGGGGACTGGCTGATGCCAGACCTACAGGTGCCGTAGCCACAGATGGCTCCCCCTGCCTGGAGCACGGTTTTTGTCGAAGTGGATGCAGAGGTCAGTCTATCAGAGAGAACTTAGACTTATGTCAAAAGTTGCCATGACCTTGTAAATAGCTTTGAATTTGGACAAGTGTGAGCTGGCGGCCCCGGGTGGAGAAT
Source organism: Cryptoprocta ferox (assembly GCA_028646485.1). Classification (NCBI taxonomy): domain Eukaryota; kingdom Metazoa; phylum Chordata; class Mammalia; order Carnivora; family Eupleridae; genus Cryptoprocta; species Cryptoprocta ferox. The sequence goes on from CM053579.1 coordinate 1,673,654, forward strand.
GTGGGAGAAAGTGGACCAGTGGTGGCCGTGGCATGTGGGGAGGTGGGTACGCCCTAGATGTGCTGGAGGGGGCAGAATCCTGGAGACCTAGTCTTCGGTGGGTGTAGGCAGTGCAGGCAGGAGCATCCAGGAGACCACTGGGCCCTTTCTGTTGGAACCCCGCAGTGCAGGGGTGCGGGCAGAGGGGTGAGTGGTGCCGGGTAGGACCAGAGGACTGAAGGGCCTGTGAGGCAAGAAGAGTTGTTGGGGCCTTAGTGTGAGAAGCTCAGCTCGAGGGGCCCGGGGCACTGGGATGCATGTGTGTCGCTAGAGGGGACTTGGAAGCGAGACCAGGGGCGTCCAGGCAGGTGAGTGACCCAGAGCCTGAGGGCTCACAGACGTGGAGCTCAGGTGCTCGATATATTACTGCCTCCCTCTATGCGCGCTCCCGGGGGCAAGACCAGGTGGCCCCAAGGGGCCAGGGAGGGATCTAGAAGCTCCGGGAGAGTCAGGCTGTTGGGGAGGGACAGTGTGGGGGGGGGCACAAGAGGAGGGGCTCTGAACGTAGGACTGGAAAGACCGTCCGTCGTTCCTCAGCGGTCCCATAGCCAGCCGGCCCTCCTTCCCAACCCTGTCCTTCCCTCCGCCTCTGCACCTCACACACGTGTATGTCCTTGGTGACCTCGGGAAAGACGTCTTCGATCTCAGCAGTGGGAACATTTTTCCCACCCTTCCGCAGAAGAAAATAAATCTGTAGTCGCGCAACACAATTTTTTTTGAAGTTTATTTATTTGTTTTTGAGAGAAGCAGAGAGAGACCACAGCAGGGGAGGGGTAGAGACAGAGGGGCACAGAGGATCCCAAACGGGCTCCATGCCGATAGCAGAGAGCCCCGTGAGGGGCCCGAACCCGCCAACCGTGAGATCATGACCTGAGCCGAAGTCAGACACTTAACGGACCGAGCCCCCCCGGGCGCCCCGCGCAACACGATTTTTAATAGCTTTGTGTGCGTACGGCGCGAGGGCCCCATCCCCATCCTGAGCAGATGACAGGTGGCCCCAAGTCTGAATTTGGTGGCCACCATGGAGGATGTTTCCAGATTTTGTGAGCTTGAAATCTTATGGAAAGGGAGTCGCGCCGTAGGCTTCCTTCTGCAAAGGACCCCTTCCCCTCACCGCTGCGTTGTGCAGATGTATTTGCTCGGATCCTCCTGGATCCAGCGTTTATCGGTGTCCCTGTGAGGAGCGGGGAGGTGGCCGCCACTGGTCCGAGTGCCCGGTGGTGCTGTGCCCGGCGTCCTGGCTCTGACTCCTTGCCCAGCGCCAGGCTCTCTAGATGCTGGCAGGAGGCTCACCGGGTCCCAGGCCATGTGCAGGCGTGAAGGAATCCTCTTCCACGCTGCCGTCCCATACGGCCCCGCCACCACCACTGTACGGACACTAATTCCTGTTTGCCCCATCTTTGCCGACACTTAGGCTTTTCCTTAATACTCCTGATACAGTGGGATTGAGATGGTGAGGCCTCACCGGGCCTTCGCCTGGCATTCCCTGACTGCCCGTAACACTGAGCTTCTTCGTGTTTACGCGCCTGCAAGATGCCTGATCCTGTCTTCGCCAGTTTTTTTTGACGTAGGCTGCGTTTTCCTTACTATTTTGAGGGGTTCTTTATATATTCTGGATACCAGTGTTTGGTCTGTTATGTCTTCTCTATGCCTGTTACTTATCTTCTCAGTTTGCTTCTGGAATGGTTTGATAAACAGGTCTTAATTTAGATACAATTGCATTTATCCGTCTTCTCTTTTATGGTTTGTCCTTTTTTGTCTTGCTTAAGAAAATCCTCCCCTACCCAAGGTCGCAGGAATTTTCTCCTGGGTCTCTTTTCTAAATATATTTTTATAGGTTTTCATATTCAGGTATTCTTTAATCCATCTGGAGTGGGTTTGTTTGCGTGTGGTGTGAGGGAGGAGCCATGCTTTCTCCTTTTCCACGTGGGGGGCTGCCCTCCCAGCCCCCGGGTTCAGCCCATCCGGCTCCACTGGCGTGCGGTGGGCCCTTTGCTCTGTCCCAAGCCTATGCAGATGTGGCTCTCTCTTCTGTCCTTTTTGTTCATTTCTCTACCCCTGTTATATTTACTAAAGCTTTAAAGCTTCTTTTTCTTCTCTTTCTCCGTTTCCTTCTCCTTCACTCTCCCCCTCAGTTTGTTGCTCCTTCACCTCCTCATCTTTCAAATTTTTCTTGCCCATTCTAGACCCGTTAGTTTTCCTTAAAAGTTTAAGAAACAGTTTGCCGAGTTCCAGGAAAAACTCTGTCGGGATTTTTTTCCAAGGGGTAAATGGAGATTTTGTTGAATTTGGAATCCCTTTGGAGACTAGCTACCTCTAAAATGTTATTTCCCCATCGATGAACATAGTGTATCTCAATTGAATAAGGTCCTTTAAAAACATATTTACCCAAAGGATATGTGTATCATTTGTTAGATGTATTATACCATTTTAAATGATGTCTTCTTTTTAATTTACCTTCTGATTGTTCTGCTGGTATTACGTCTAGTAATTCTTTTTGGATTTCTTTGGGGGATTCTGTTTCCTATTTATACAATCATGTCATCTGCTACTAGTGACTATTTTGTTTCTTCTTTTCCAGTCTTTTTTTTCCCCTCAAAATTTTAATTTACACTCTAGTTAGTTAACATATAGTGTAATGTTGGTTTCAGGAGTAGAACCAATGATTCATCACTTACATACAATATCCAGTGCTCACTCCAACAAGTATCCTCCTTAACGCCCATCACCCACCCACCTCCCTCCATCAACCTTCAGTTTGTTCTCTATCGTTAAGAGTCTTTTATGGTTTGTTTCCCTGTCTCTTTTTTCCTCTCTTCCCATATGTTCACCTGTTCTGTTTCTTTTTTCTTTTTTTTTTCTTTTTTAACATTTATTCATTTTTGAGAGACAGAGACAGAGTGTGAGTGGGGGAAGGGGCAGAGAGAGAGGGAGACACAGAATCCGAAGCAGGCTCCAGGCTCTGAGCTGTCAGCACAGAGCCCCACACAGAGTTCGAACTCAGGAACCGCGAGATCCTGACCTGAGCTGAAGTCGGACACTCAAACTGAGCCACCCAGGCGCCCCTGTTTCTGAAAGTTCACATATGAGTGAAATCATATGGTATTTGTCTTTCTCTGACTGACGTATTTAGCTTAGCATTATCCTCTCTAGCTCCATCCATGTCATTGCAAATGGCCAGATGTCATTCTTTCTCATGGCCATGCGGTATTCCATTGTATAGATAAACCACGTCTTCTTGATCCATTCATCAGTCGATGGACATTTGGACTCTTTCCATAATTTGGCTATTGTCGATAGCGCTCCTATAAATATAGGGGTACACATGCCCCTCCGAGTCAGTGTTTTTGTGTCCTTTGGATAAATACCTAGTCGTGCAATTGCTGGGTCATAGGGTAATTCTATTTGTAGCTTTCTGAGGAGCCTCCATACTGTTTTCCAGAGTGGCCGCACCAGTTTGCATTCCCTCCAACAGTGCACGAAGGTTCCCCTTTCTCCACATCCTCACCAACACCTGTTATTTCTTCTGTTGTTGATGATTTTAGCCATTCTGACAGGTGTGAGGTGGTATCTTATTGCGGTTGTGATTTGTATTTCCCCGATGATGAGTGACGCTAAGCATCTCTTCGTGTGTCGGTTGGCCATCTGGATGTCTTCTTTGGAAAAGTGTCTATTCAGGTCTTCTGCCCATTTCTTCACTGCATTAGTTTTTTTTGTGTGTGGTGTTGAGTTTGGTAAGTTCTTTATAGATTTTGGAGACTAACCCTTTATCAGATGTCATTTGCAAATAGCTTCTCCCATTTTCCAGTCCTTTTAACTATAGTTTCTTTTTTTCACTTTACTTCCCTGAATAGTACAACATGGAATTAAAGCAGACGAAGTGTTCTTAATTTAATCTTTATGTATGATGTTTGCGGCGGGGGGGGGGGTTGCTAGACACTTTTATGAGAGTAAGGAGACTCCTTTTCAGTCCTAGTTTGCTATGTGTTCAATTCTTACCGAATGCTTTTTCTCAGTGCTTTGAGATGGTGACAGAATTTTCTTCCTTTCATCTGTTAAGATGGTAAGTTACATTAATTGATTCTCTAATATTAAACCATTTTTGCATTTTCTGGGCTAAACTCAGCCTTGTCATGGTGTTTTCTTTTCATGTATAGTTCTGGATTGCCCTTCCTTCCTTCCTCCCTTTCACTCTCTCTCCCTCCCTCCAACTTCGTTCCTTCGTTCCTTGTTCCTTCCTTCCTTCCTTCCTTCCTTCCTTCCTTCCTTCCTCTTCTTTCTTTCTTTCTTTCATCTTGTATTATCCTCGTTGAGTTTGGTATAGAGGCACCATAAAATGTGCATTTTGTGTTTTTTTGTTCCTTGGAACAATTTATCTGAGAGAGAGTTATCAGTTTCTTGAAGATTTCATAGAATTCATCTATAAACCTTGTTTTTGCCGTCTTTTGCTCTTCTTTTCATACATTTTAACTTTAAAAAATGTTTATTTTATTTTTGAGAGAGAGAGAGAGAGAGAGAGAGAGAGAGAATGAGCAGGGGAGGGGCAGAGAGAGAGGGAGACAGAGAATCCGAAGCGGGCTCTGTGCCATTAGTACAGGGCCTGTCTGGGGCTCGATATCATGAACCAGTGAGATCATGAACTGAGCCGAGATCAAGATCAGATGCTTAACCAACTGAGCCACGCCGGGAGCCCTATCCATACATTTTAAGCTACTGATCCAATTTTTTAAAATAATTATGGGAATGTTCAGGTTTTCTGCGTTTTCTTGAGTCAATTTTTTTAATGTGGTAAAAAATTTATAACATAAAGTTTACCATCTGAACCATTTTAGGTATGCGGTTCAGTATGTTCAGTACACTTAGATTGTTACGAAACAGATCCCCAGAACTTGCATCTTGCAAAGCTGAAACTCTATATCCATTAAACAACTCTCCTTTTGCGCCCCTCTCCGGCCCTTGGCACCTAACATTTTACTTTCCGTTTTTATGAATTTGACTACCTTAGATACCTCATAGAAGTGGAATCATGTAGTATTTGTCATTTGTGGCTGGCTTATTTCATTTGGCATAATGTCCTCAAGGTTCATCCGTGCAGTAAATATGACAGGATTTCCTTCCTGTTTAAGGCAAAGTAGTGTTGCCTCGTATGGATAGACCACATTTTGTTCATCCATTCATCAGTTGGCGGAGGGTCAGTTTGGCCATTGTGAATAGTGCCGCCATGATCATGGATGTACAAACATCTCTGCTTTCAATTCCTTTGGATATATGTCCGGAAGTTATCCAGAAGTAGGGTTGCGGGGTCGTATGGTAGTTCTCGTTTCAGTGTTTTCAGGAGCCTCCATGGCACCTGCACTGTCATAATTCCCAATAGTGCTCACGTTTCCAATGTCTTCACATCCTTGCCAACACCTGATATTTTCTGTTTCTTTTTAAGTTTATCATTATATTTTGAGAGAGAGAGAGAGAGAGAGAGAGAGAAAGAGAGAGAGCAGGGGAGGGGGAGAGAGAGGGAGAAAGAGAATCCCAAGCAGGCTCCACGCTGTCAGCACAGAGCCTGCCTGACATGAGGCTGTAAGTCAACGAACCGTGAGATCAGGACCTGAGCCAAAATCAAGAGTTGGCCACTTGGCAGACAGAGCCACTTAGGCGCCCCACTATTTTTTTTAAATAAAAAAATATATATAGAGAGAGAGACAGAGAGAGAGAGAGAGGGCGTGTGTGCATGAGCAGGGGAGGAGCAGAGAAAGACGGAGAGGGACTCTTAAGCAGGGGCTCAATCTCACGGCCCTCAGATCATGAGCTGAGCCAAAATCAGGAGTCAGACACTCAACTGATTGAGCCACCCAGGCGCCCCAGGAGTTTTATAGTCTTAGGTCTCACATTGAGGCCTGTAAGCGTTGTTGGATTGGTGTGTGTGTGGGCGTGTGGTGTAAGATAAAGGTCCAACTTCATTCTTCTGCGTATGGGTGTCTGATTTTCCCAGCACCGTTCGTTGAGGGGATCGCCCTTTCCCCCGCTGAATGGTCTTGGCACCCTTGTCGAAGATCGTTTGACCATATCTGTGAGGATTTATTCTGAGGTCCGTATTCTGTTCTGTTGGTTTGTTTGTCTGTCTTCATGCCATATACCACACTATTTCGGTTCCTGCAGCATGTTTCGAAATCAGGAAGTGTGACTCCTCCAACTTTGTGCTTCTTTTTCAGAATTGTTTTGGCTATTTGGGGTCCCTTGAGATCCCATGTGAACTTTCGGATGAATTTTTCTACTTCGAGTTAGTTTTTCATAAACAGTATTTCATTAGGAGCATGACCATTTCGTCACAGTTTTGCATTTATTAGGATAAAGTCGTTTGGTTTTCTTATTATGAAATTTGGTAGGTCAAAAGCGGATGAAATTGCTTAATATCCAGCTATTTGCGACTTGTAAAAGTGGCAGTTTCATCTTATCCAACGTAATACACACTCAAGAGGGCACACCAGTTGTATGAACTGTCTAGAGAATGCCGATAAAGCGTTACACCTGCGTCCCCACCACCCCCTGGAGGAATGGGCTCCCAAAGCCTCTGCAGCCCCAGGTGCCCCCTCCCCCTCCCCCCTCACTGGAGGCAACCACTGCCCTTTCCTTGTTTCCCTTTAAAAAAAAAACTTTTTTTTACATGTATTTATTTTTGAGAGACAGAGCACAAGTGGGGGAGGGGCAGGGGAGAGAGAGAGAGAGGGAGACAGAGAATCCGAAGCGGGCTCCAGCCTCTGAGCTGTCAGCACAGAGCCCGACTCGGGGCTCGAGCCCACGAACCCGTGGGATCCTGACCTGAGCCGAAGCCGGACGCTTAACCGACTGAGCCGCCCAGGCGCCCCTCCTTGTTTTTCTCTATACTTATCCCAAATATCGATTATCCCTAAATAGTATTGTTTAGTTTTGTATATTCTGAACTTCATATAAATGGAATCGTACTGGATGTGATTTTCTGTAACTTGTCACTTTAATCCCATATTGCATTTGTGACAGAGTCCCAACTGCTGCATAGAGCTGCCGTTTCCTCACTCTTGCTGCTGAGGGCTGGCTGCGGCAGCACAGACACTAAAGTTGGAACGAAACCGAGAAGAGCACGGTCCCTGCGCAAGGATGGGACGCTTATTGCTGAATGGTTTCCTGTCACATGACTCTAACACACCGTGTCTATTCTCCTTCTCCTGGACGCCTGGCTCGTTTCTGGCTTTGGCTTAGTATAAGCAAGGCTGCCGCGAACCGTTTGCACGCAGCAGCTGGCTTATTTGTAAAAGACCTTCTCCAGGATGTGCCCAGGAGTGACATTGTTAGGTCATACAGACGTACGTCTTTAAGTCGACTAGATAATGACAAATTGTTTCCCGAAGTGGCTATACCAGTTTACCGCTGGCGCACTGCCCCCTCCGCCCCGCAGCGTAAGAGTTCCTGCTGCCCCATATCACTGCCAATACTCAGGATGGTCAGACTTTTTCATTTCTGCCAGTCAGTGGGAATAAAAGGATATTTCACCATGACTTTAGGCTGCATTTCCACAGGCCTTCCGTTCTAACTAGAGGTGGGGGTCTGAGTTGACGGCAGAGATCCCGATGTGCGGCTGGCCCCCGGGAACGGTGAGATCATGACCTGAGCCCAAGTCAGATGCTTCACTGAGCCACCCAGGTGCCCCTTTATTTTGTTTTATTTTTAAAAAATATTTATTTATTGGGGCGCCTGGGGAGCTCAGTCCGTTGAGCGTCTGGCTTCGGCTCAGGTCATGATCTTGCGGTTCGTGAGTTCGAGCCCTGCGTCGGGCTCTGTGCTGACAGCTCAGAGCCTGGAGCCTGCTTCGGATTCTGTGTCTCCCTCTCTCTCTGACCCTCCCCTGCTCGCGCTGTCTCTCTCTGTCTCTCAAAAATAAATAAAAAACATAAAAAAATTTAAAAAATATGTATTTATCGAGAGAGAGAGAGAGAGAATCCGAAGCAAGCCCTGCACTGTCAGTGCAGAGCCCAACGTGGGGGCTCGATCTTACCATCCACAAGATCAAGGACTGAGCCGAAATCGAGAGGCTGACGCTTAACCGACTGAGCCCCCAGGCGCCCCGCAGCTTCTTCATATATGTGTGTGTTTGTGTGTGTTTAAGATCAAGCAGCTTCCTATACAGATTTTCAATCGGTCCCCCCACCCCAACCAAGGATAAATACATGTTTTCTTCTGAGCCATCTCATGCCTCCTAAATCACTTACTACTCATCCACCTGTTCTCCAGCTTCTAAAACATTCTTGGTAGGCACCCCTCCCATTTTCTGTGGTGGATTTATTCCTTTCCACCTTGGTCATCCCCTTACTGTCATTTGCACCGCGTTTGTCAAGCAAGGACTCCCCAGGTGCTCACACTCCTAACTTCACCCAGAGCCCCCCGTTGCACTGAAACGGCTGTTGTATTGTGGCCACATCCCTGTTTTCCTTCCTATCATTGTTTCCTTGTAGCTTCTCTCCTTTCATTCTGGCCAGAGACTTGTTTATTTTACGAATTGCAGAGAACAAATTTTGGTTTTATTCATCTTTTTTCCATTTCACGAATTTCTGCTATCTTTGTGATTTCCTTTTGTCTCCTTTCTTAGGGTTTATTCTACTGTGGTTTTTCTAGCTTCCTGAGTTGTGCTGCTCTTACGCTCTTTAAGGCCATACATTTCCTCCGGAGCACTGCTTGGGCGGCATCCCCTAAGTTTTCACCTGTAGTGTCTTCGCTGTTGTTCACTTCCGTTTCTAGATTTTCATTATAATTCTTCTTGCACCAGTCAGTTAGTTGGAAGGGTATTTTAAACTTTACATTTGTACGTTAAGATTTCCAAATATATGAGAGGACGTAGTTGTATTATTGACTTACGATTTCATTCTATCACAGTTTGAGAACGTCATTTGTGCAGTACCAATTTTTTTAGTGTCTCTTGCGGTTCATTTTGTGACCTAGGACATGATGAGTTTTAGTAAATGTTCAAGGTGAACTTGAAAAGAATGTGTAGTCTCTAGCTTTGGGATGTCCATTAATGAAACTTGTTCAACTTTTCCTATAGTGTTACAAGTTCTTACTTTTTTATCAAAAAAATTTTTTGATGTTTATTTATTTTTGAGAGAGAGACACACACAGAGTGTGAGCGGGGGAGGGTCAGAGAGAGAGAGAGGGAGACCCAGAATCCGAAGCAGGCTCCAGGCTCTGAGCTAGCTATCAGCACAGAGTCCGATGTGGGGCTCGAACCCACAAACTGTGAGATCATGACCTGAGCCGAGGTCGGCCGCCCAGCCGACTGAGCCACCCAGGCGCCCCTATGAGTTCTTTTTTTAATGTTTATTTAGTTTTGAGAGAGAGAGAGAGGGAGGGGGGGAGAGACGGTGGCGGGGAGGGACAGAGAATCCAAAGCAGACTCCGTGCTGACAGCACAGAGCCCAATGCGGGGCTAGAACCCATGAACCGCGAGATCATGACCTGAGCCGAAGTCAGAGCTTAGGTGACTGAGCCACCCAGGTGCCCCTAGTCTTACAAGGTCTGTCTCTTTGGGCTACCAAGTGTAGTGATAAACATACTTTATTGTGGCAGATTTACCAATTTATTAATTTTTCCTTTTCCTGTGCTACTTTTTTGTTCGACATACATTTGAGGTTCTGCCATTAGGCAGGCGCACACATGTTAACAGTTAATGCTTTTGAATGAATTATTTCTTTAATCATTATGCAGCGACCTCTTTTATTCTTAATAATGATTTGTGCCCTGAGGTCTACTTTGTCCGATGTTCATTTCTCTCCGCTAACTTCCTTTCGGACAGTATTCACCGGCTATGTCTCTTTCCATCTGTATCGATTACGGTTTGGTGGCAGACTACAGAACCATCCTAGGTATGCAAGTTAAAAAAAAAAAGGATTTATTATCAGGTAGGGAAAACGTAAACAATCTTGGGAAGGAAAGGGGGAACAGCTCCTCTCCTGGGATCAGGAGCAGATCCTAACCCCTAAATTCAGATAAAATGTAGACTATTTCCCATCCCCCAGAGGAAACACCGAGCACCTCCTCCCCGGGTCCTTGTATCTTCAATCACCACCTGCCCCTCCTTCAGCGAAGGCTGCCATCACCCACCTGGCCACCTAAGCCAGAGCCCAAGGGTCAGCTTGACTCTCCCCCTCCACTCACCCCAGAGTGTGACCGCCGTCTCCCATGCTTCTTGTCTTTCTTCTTCTTCTTCTTTTTTTTTTTTTAAATTTTAATGTTTATTTATTTTGGAGAGAGAGAGATACAGAGCGTGAGCCGGGGAGGGGCAGAGAGAGAGGCGGGGGGAGACAGAACCCGAAGCAGGCTCCAGGCTCCATGCTGTCGGCACAGAGCCCGATGCCGGGCTCAAACCCACAAACAGTGAGATCATGACCTGAGCCAAAGTCAGATGCTCAACCGACTGAGCCACCCAGGCGCCCCTTCCTGTGTGTCTTCTGATCTCACTCTTCTATGTCTAGGATCTCAAGCGTCAGCACATCTTGCCTGGGCAGCTTAAAGTGGTGCTTTAAGCGCTTTTACCTTTTTCATCTATCGTCTCTCTGTATATACCATGTCTCGATTACCTATCAGTTGTGGATCATCTAGCTACCGTCAATCAATCACTTGATCAATGTATCTATCATGTATTATCTATAGATCTATTTTCTGAGGTGAAATTCACATGACCTAAAATTCGCCCTTTTGAAGGGCACAATACAGTGGCATTTAGTCCAGTCACGATGATGCGTAACCATCACCTGTACAGTTCCAGAACATCAGCCCGAAAGGAAACCCCATACTCCTTATGCAGTCACTCTCCGTTTCCTACCCCCCGCCCCCGGCTGCCGACAAGCACCTGTCTGCCGTGGACTTGCCCGTGCCGGACAGACATCTCCCGTCGGTGCACGCGTACGGTATGTGAGCTTCTGTGTCCGGCTCCTCTCAGGCCACCACGTCCTCCGGGGCCGCTCCTGTCACAGCAGGGGTCAGAGCTCCATCCCTCGTTCCCGCCGGGTGGCATGCCATCGCGCGGACAGACCGCGATCCGTCTGTCCATTTATGTTGACGGGCTTCTGGGTTGCTTCCGGTTTTGGATTACCGTCAACAGCACCGTATGAACGTTCACACCTAAGTGTTTGGCTGAACACGTTTTCAGTTTGCTTGGGTTTAAGCCAGGGGCGGACGTGCTGGCTGGTATGGGAGCCCCGTGCTTAGCCTGCCGCAATGGCCACTCCATTTCCCTGGCTACCCGCAGGGGACAGGGACCAAGCTGTGCGCTCTTGCCTCCTTCTGAACAGGCCTGCACACACCTGCCAGAAGCGTAGCTGCGTGTGGCCTCCCTCCATCCTGCTGAAAACGCTTCGGTGGCTTCTCATCGCCTCCGAAGGGAAGTCCAGGCTCCCCCAGTATGGCCGCGGCCCTCCCCTCCTCTGCCCTCCGCGTCACGTTGACGTCCTCTGTCTGGCTCCTGATTCATCTCCGCGGGCTTTTGCACAAGCCTTCTCTCCTCCTAGAAGGTCTAGAACCATTTTTCCCCTGCTGCCCCTGGGCCAGCAGTGTCAGGACGCTTCCTCCTCTGTGGCCCCCTGCCCCTGCCCACTTTGCAGCTGGCTGCTTTTCCCAGAGTAGCTCTCTCAAAGCTCCTCTTGCAGGGACTGGGCGTCAGCCCCCTCCTCTCCACCCCAGCACCGTGCCCAGGATTGCCCCAGACTCCGGTTTGCGCTCAACCGATATGTTTGGGAGATGTTGCTAACTCTCCCTCCCCGGCATGTCCCCTGGAGAATACGCCGAGCTGGGTGTTTGGGTGGAGGTCAGGGTTAGTCCCTCCACCCCAGGCAACCTGATGCCCCGCCCCGCCTCTCCGCCAAGCCCTGCTGCACAAAGAGGCTAGGACTGCACTTTCTGTGGGAGGCTTTTACTGAGGGATTGAGGGAGGCTCCCCGGCCAGAGGGCTGAGGGCCTGGAAAGGCACATGCGGTGGTGGCTGTGGTGGGGTCTCCCTCTTGGGCGGACGCTGGCTTTGCAGAGACAGCTCCCCCGGCTGACCCCTCTTTGGCACTGAGCTGGGCACACAGGCGCCCTCATGCCCGGCAGCCCCAGCACCCATTCCCCGTTCAGTTGGTCTGCGACCCCCACCCCACCCCGGAGGTGGCTGGCAGTGTGGGCCTCTGGGGGCTGGCTCGATGGCTAGGCCACCTTCGGAAGGACCGTGGCCCAGGCCGCCTCCGCTGCTGGCAGGGTGCTCGTGTTGGCAATCGAGATGGCTACAAACAGGAATCCAATAAATTAGCTTGTAGAAGGAAAGAAGGCTAGGGGCCGAGGAGGACAGGGACTACATTCTCATCATCGCTTGCTAAGAAATGCTGTGCAATTCTTCGTCCCGAGGGCTCTTGGAAAGGGAGAAGGAGTTCATGCTGGGGGCCCTGTCGGCCTGTGGGCCCCATTCGCCCATTTCCATGGCAGGAAGGGCGTCCCGTGGGATGGGAGCCTCGGTGCGCCATCGGGGCAGTAGCAACAGATGGCCTATGGGATCTCTGAGGGGCTGAAGAGGAGGGAATAAGGGGGACCACAGTGTCAGGAGGGCAGGGCCCCACAAACGCAAGGCTCTCCACAGACTGGTTGGCAGTGCGAGCTGGGGTCTCACCTCCACCCCTCACGCCCTCCTGGAAGAGAAGAAAGCACTACCTGTCCTGCCCAGGGAAGGGGGCGCAAGGACAGGTGCGCGGTTTCGCTGGCGGTCCTCTGGGGGGGGGGGCAGGTGGCAGCCAGGAGGCCCGGGAGGGAAAGGCATGCGGGGCGGGCCTACGGCAGGGCTGGCTGGAGGGGTGGGCGGCCGGGTGCTGCCGTTTCCTTCATGTGATCCCGGGGCTCAGGGCGGGGCGGCGCCCTGGAGGACCCCAGAGCCTTGGCCCAGGATCTGGCACAGCTCCTGGAGGCGCCGCTGCATCTTGGGAATGCCCGCCAGCTGCTGTTCCAGCCGCTGCTTCTCCTCAGTCAGGCTCAGGCGAGCGGCCGAGTCTAGCTTCTCGAACTTCCAGCCACCCTCCCCATCAAACTGTAGCAGGTGCGTGTGGTACTTCCTAGGCCGGGAGAGGGACGGGGATGGAGGAGCAGAGGCCGTTTGGCAGGAGACACTTGGCAGCCTCCCCCACCCCCCTGCCCCCCAGCTGCCATGTCCCCGGGGGTGCTGAATGCAGGCGGGAAGGGAGGGCACCTACCACAGGGAGGGCCGGTGGGTGATGGACAGCAGCGCAATGCCGGCGTCCTTGGCCGCCTGGAAGATCTTGCCTTCTACATCGATGCTCACGGCGCTGGTGCATTCATCCAGGAGGGCGTACTTGGGCCTGGGGGCAGGGCCCAACGCACTAGGCTGTGGACCCTCCTTCGAAGAAGCCTTGGCCTGCCCCCCCACGGTGTGAACCCCGATTCTGCTTCGTGAGGCCAATCTGGACCCAGGGTGAGGCCTCCTAATGGCCCCAGGGCACCTGGCTGTCCCACCTAGCGCCCTGGGATCCCCCAGGCTGTCCTTTTGTCTCTGCTGCGCGCTCAGTGCCACAGGGAGCCCGAGCGCCCCGGACAGCCCAGCTCACCTGTGGTAGAACATGCGAGCCATGCCGATTCTCTGCTTCTCACCCCCCGACAGCACATCCTTCCAGTCGCACACAGCTTCCCAACCTGGCCGGGGCACAAGGGGGTTCTGTTCCATTCAGCGAGGGCTGGGCAACAGCAGCGGGGGCCCAGACCCGGGGGCGGTGGGAGAGGCTGGAGAGGCTAGTGAGATTGCAATACGGGGGCACATTTGACTCTGGAGAAGGCTGGCCACTGGGTACATGCGTCCTGCCTACTTACCTACCTGTAGGTAAGACTTTAATGGTCAAAAAAGACTTGTGATCAGAATTGTGGCCCCTCCAGGAAAACATATGTGGCAACCCGAACCCCTAGGACCTCAGAACGTGACCTTATTTGGAGACGCGGTCTTTACAGACGGGACAGTTATCAGGAAGTCATGAGGGCGGGCCCCAAGCCAGGAGGACTGTGTCCTTATGAAAAGGGGACATTTGGAAACGGACATGCACAGAGGGAGGCATGTCCGTGTGAAGGCACAGGAGAAGACTGCCACCTCCACGCCGAG
>CM053579.1:1688338-1739459 GCA_028646485.1 Cryptoprocta ferox
AACCCCTAGGACCTCAGAACGTGACCTTATTTGGAGACGCGGTCTTTACAGACGGGACAGTTATCAGGAAGTCATGAGGGCGGGCCCCAAGCCAGGAGGACTGTGTCCTTATGAAAAGGGGACATTTGGAAACGGACATGCACAGAGGGAGGCATGTCCGTGTGAAGGCACAGGAGAAGACTGCCACCTCCACGCCGAGGAGACGGGCCTCGGACTGGTCCTTCCCTCACGGCCCCCAGACGGGACCGAGCCTCCCAACCCGTGGCTCTAGCGCTTCTGGCTTCCAGAACCGGAGACGATCCGTTTCTGTTGTTCGGGCTGCCCAGCCTGCGGTGCCTGTCACGGCGGCCCCAGCGCACACATGCAGGCCCTAACAGGGTGCTAGCAAAGAGGCGGCCCGTGCTTCTGTCGGCGTGCGGCCGACGGTCACGGCACGGGCCCATAAGCTGGAGCAGTGTCTCCTGAAGGGTCCTCACCCGTAGGGACTGGGTGTTTCCGTCATTGCCCGGCACTAGTGCCTTAATGAGTCTGAGCAGAAACAACTCCTCATCTCCCACCTCCACTCTGTCTTCCCTCCGGACTAGAAGTTTTCTCAGGGCGCATGCTCAGCCACGAGAACACCTCTACTCCGTAGCTTGCCTTGAGGTGGGGGGTGACCATGTAACTGAACCGTGGCCAATGTGGTATTAAGTGTGTTACACATGTGGCAGCTTCTGGAACTTTCTTTAAAAGATAGATGGCATATACCCTTGCCTCTCCCCCCCGGCTTCTCCAACCTATGGCCTGGGATGTTATGGGATAGCCAGAGCGGCCATCTTGGACCATGAGGTGACTTTGGTAACGGAGGCTAACATAGCCAAGTGACCGGAGGGGCCTTTCACAGAGCAGGGCTGCCTCCATCAACTATGGCCTGCTTTCCTCAGGACTTTTATGTCACAGTAAGATAAACTTGTGAATGCTTTGAGCCACCATTCTGGGAAGGGGGTTCTGCTGGTCAAAGCTAAACTCAATGCTCACCGGTCGTGATGGTAGGCCTCAGGGGCCGCTGGGAAACAAAAGGGCTGAGCAGGACCCAGGGAAGCCGGGATGAAGCCTGGGTAGGCCCGGGAGGAGCTGCCCCACCAAATCCACCACCTCTAGGCCCCTTTCTGACACAGGCGACGACGTCTAAGAAGCCTCGTGAGTCATCTGCTGCCCCCTGAAAACCTGCTATGAGTCCCTACGGGATTTGTTTTGTTTAATGCTTGTGCTAAGGGAGCTGGCACCTGTCCCCTTTTGCAGGGGAAGAGAGTCTCAAGAGGTGAGGTCATTCCTTACGGTCAAGCTGAGGCAGGAAGTGGAGCCCAGGCTCTCACATTTCAAGAAGAAAATTGAGGCCAGCCCCACCTCCCTTTCCTCCCAGCAGCTCCGCAGCCCTCCTCTCCTCCTCCCCTCTGGGCGCAATGGGCGCTACCAGCCTGTCCCTCCGCTCCTGCGGTCTCCTTCCCAGGGGATGGCACCTCCCGGGCTCAAGCCGGACACGCAAGCGTCCCCTCTAGCTGTGTCCTGCTCCCCGTGCTAGGGCACACCTTCTGCCCGTGCACCGCTCACGGCCCGCTCTGTCCTCTTGCTAGACCTGTAACCTCCCTTTCAGGGAACGCCCGGGCTCCCTGCCTGAGCCCGACAGCCTGGACAGGGTGTCCTGGGCCGAAAGCGAGCACCCCCACTGCATGCCTCCCGCTGTGCCTGGCCTCCCTTGCTCCATGACCTCAGGTCCGCCCGGTAGCTGGGGTTTTCCAGGACGCCTAGCACTTTGGACTCCTGGATGCAGTGGCTATTTTATCCCTCGGGGGCAAGAGGGAGGCAGGGGCTGGGGTGGCGGCCAGTCCCCCGGCTGAGTCTTGGGACAAAGAGCAATTGATAGGTGGCTCATTCCCTGGTTCTGATAGGCGGATCGGCTCAGCTCCCCCCTCACCTCCTTCCCGCTGCAGGATGTGGTTCAAGTGCACGATGTCCAGAATGGCTTCCAGGTGCTGCTCCGAATAGCCTTTCCTTCGCATGTCCTCCACAGAGTCTGGGTAGATCACCTGATCCCGCAAGGAGCCCACGGACATGTAGGGCCTGTGGGGAAGCCGCATGTCCACTAAGGGCAGGGTTGGCCCTGTCCCCTCCCCCCCCCCCGCCTGCTGACGGCCTGTGCCCGAGCAGGCTCTGTCACGGGCGCTGGCTGCTGGACGCAGGGCTGACTCGAAGCCCGCAGGCCCCTGCCACAAAGCATTCCGGGCAGTGCTCACAACCCCCCCACCGTGCGCGCACACCACGCGCTGTGCACACGGCCCCCCCCCGCGTGCATAGGCGCGCACTCACACGGACACAGACGCACGGTGCCCCCCGCCCTTCTGTGCGCGCACACATCACACGGCGGTGGAGTCGCCGGGCAGGCAGGCGAGGGCAGGACGGCGGGTGGAGGCGCTGTCGCCCCTCCGACTCTGGGGGCAGAATCTCGCCGTCCTCTCCTGACGCACCAGGCGCTGCTGCCTCCTGGGCAGCAGCTTCCACAGGAGGGAGGGCGCAGGGGCAGAGCGGGGCGCCGGGTCCCCTGCCCCCCTCACCTCTGAGGGATGTAGAACATGCGCTGGGGCGGGGGCTTGTACAGCACGCCGCTGTACGTGGGCCACAGCCCGCCAAGGATCCGGAACAGAGAACTCTTGCCGCAGCCGTTGGGGCCCGTGATGAGCAGGTGCATCCCTTCCTCCACCTGTGGGGGCAGTGGCAGCGGCGTGGGGCCCGGCAGAGGGGGGGGCCGCGGGGACCTCCCTCCTCCCGACCGTAGCCACACTCAGGTACATGCCCAGGCACGTAGGCCACTCTCAATCTCTTGCTGAGGGGCGGCAGGGCCCGAGGCATGAGCGCCAGCATCTGGAGCCCTAACCGGACGCCTGTTTGGGGTCCCGGCCTGTCCCCTGAGCCTCTGACAAGCGCCAGAGAGCATGGGGCCAGCATGAGGAAGGCCCCAGAAAGCCCACGTCGCCCTTTCTGCCATGCCGTCCCACCTCACCGGGAATCCCAGTGTGCTCGCTCTGCCAGGGTCGCTGTCCCTCACTTTCCCATGAGGGACTGTCCTGGGAAAGGCACTTTCCTTTGAGTTCTAGGTGCTCAGTACAAACTCCCAACTCTGTTCCTAATGCCTGGCCAGCTCTCCTGTCCCCGTGGCCCTCTCACTGTCCCCTCGGGTCCTAGGGTGCTGGGGAGATGCCTCTGTGACCCCCGGCCTCAGCATCAAGGACTCAGGCTCCCCAGTTAGCCGATTCCATGATGCCTGCTGGAAACGCCTGCTGTAGGCAGGGGGGTAGCCTGCGGGGTGTGCAGGAAGGAGGGGGTCAACTGGCAGGGAGACCACTGTCCTCAGGAGGCAGGGGAGAGCACAGGGCATGAAGCCAAGGCACCTGGGCACTGCTCTCCACCTATACCCCGCCCCCCATCCGAGGCCACATTAAGTTCTCTGCTCTCCCAGAGTGTGACTAAGGGCAGCACTGCTGGCCTGTGACCCATGTGGTCCCCGGGCCGCCTGAGTGCGACAGTGTTATGGGTTGAGCGGTGTCCCTCCAAATGCATATGTTGCAGTCCTAACCCCCAAGACCTCACTCAGAATGTGACCTTATTTGGAAATAGAGTCTTTGTAAATATAACTAATTAAACTTAGATGAGGTCATCCTAGAGTGGGGTGGGCCCCTAATTCCACGTGACAGGTGTCCTTATCAAATGGGGACACTTGGAGACAGACACATGCACACAGAGACAACACCACGTGAAGATGAAGGCAGAGGTTGATGTGAGGCCAAGGCCGGGAACACCCCTGATGGCCTGGGGTAGACAGACTCTCCCTCACCTACAAGACATCCTGATCTGGACTTCCGGCCTCTAGAATCCACCTCTGTAGTTTGAGCCCCTCACTCTGTGGTCCTCTGTTACACTATAAAGTCCCACCCCCAGCCAGCCCCAGGCTGCCTCCCCGGTCCCCTCCCCCATGCCTGTCCTGGGTGACCACAACTGGGGACCGCTTCCCTCTTTTCCCCGACGTCTCCTAGCCCCGGAGCCCAGCTTCTGCTCGGCCACCCACCCCTGCTCTTCCATCCTGGTCACCCCTCCTCACCTGGCCGTGTTCCCTAACCAGCTGCGCCCTGGCTCGGCAGGGCCCCCAGTCTTGGCCTACTTGGCTGTCACTGGGCCTGCCTGGAAATCGTTCGCCTTGGAAAAACCAATCATTGGTGGCTCCCTGCCACGCCATAAGAGTGACCACAGGCAGGGGCGAGGGGGACCACACCACGGTCCTGTGCTGCTTGGGGTGATGAAACGTGCCCGCCTCCAACTGGCCCTCAGGGCCCTCCCAGCAGGCCAAGGAAAGGAGCCCCAAGCACTGACCCAGGCACTTGCCTCTTTCTACTTCCTCCCTGCCCAGTCATGGCTCTGCGGCTCTGCGGCCAGCTGCACGAGGCCCCAACGGGACCCGGCCCCGAGGTCCCTCGGCTCTGTGCTCCTGCCACTTCACTGCCTTTTCTCTGCCTGCCTGCCCTTCATCATGCAGCCCACCTGTCCTGAGGCTCCTGGCCGAAGCTTCGTGTAACCTCTGTTCACCGCAGGCACGGGACTGCCCTTCCTGTGGCCTGCATGGGATCCCGGGTGGCTAACTGGGGACCTTTGTAATACTTTTGGGGTCCCAGAGTGGGGCCTCCCAGAGGGCAGGGCCCCTCCAGTTTACCTCTGATTCCCAGGGCCCAGCCCAAGGCTTAGGGAATATTGGTTGAACGAATGAAAACATGAATGAATAAATGACTCCCTCTCACTTCTTACCCTGACCCCCAGGCCCCACCCCTGCCAACAGGTCTCTCCTTCATTCCATCATTCCTTGACCCTGTCCAAAGCTCTGGCTAGGTACACAGATAACTGGTGGATGTTGGCCACCAGAGCCTCCTTTCTAAAAACAGCCTCTGTAGTGGCTGAGAGCCCTTCCAGTAGGCCAGGCTGTACTGGGCACACACCTGCACTGCAGATGGGGGGACCCCCAAGCCCAGGTCACTGGAGCAATCTATTCTGCCATAGTTGGAGTTGAACCGGAGGCTCCAGGTCCCAGGTCCCAGGCTTCTCGGGGATGGGGCCGGGGGGGGGGTGGCAATGATGGGTCAGCGGCCCTTGGGTGAGCCTTGGCCACTCCTGATAATCGCTAGTCGCTTTGAGGAGCTCTGACTCCAGTGCACCAGAACCAATAGACAGAGACACATTGGCCTCTCACCTTGACCTTAGCCCACCTGCCAAGTAGATCTAGGGACTGACAACATATGCGGGCCCAGCAGGCCAGACACCAAGGATTGGGACTCGTAGATGCAGAAGGCCAGGCCCAGGGTAGCTCAGCCCAGCCCAGCCCATACTTCCGGGTCAGGCACCCCCGCCACCCATCCCCCACGTGACCTACCTTGATGTTGAGGCTGGCCACCACCACCTCTCCCGTCGGCGTGATGATGGGGATGTTCTCACAAATAATTCCCTGTTCCACATCTACCACTTGGCCTGGAGAGAGAACGCAATGAAGGAATGGAGGGAGCGGTAGCACTCCCTCTGCCTTCTGGCAGGTTCCATGCACCCAAACTCCAACCCCTCACAGTGTGTGGGCCGGGGCCCCCTGGGAATATGCTGGGTCTTTCATAAACCCACCCCCGACCAGTGTCTGGTGCTGAGCTCTGGGCAGGGCAGGGGCGAAGCCGATTCTCTGGTTGCTGGCACCTGAGGCTCGGGGTCCACCTTGCTCTGTAAAACCCTCCACTCTCGCTACGATTTTCATGGTGGCTTCAACGCCTGGGCCCCTCTTCCACGGCATCTTGGCCCTCTGCCGTAGTCTTGAACTTTCTCTTGCTGCCCACATGGGAGAGGGATCCCCTCTACTCAGGGAGCGCGTCCCCCTCTTTTGCAAAGAGAAATAAGAAAAATCTCAGCCAGAGCACTGGGAAGGAATCGGCAAGCAAGGGGCTGGCCAGCGGCTACTGCTCTGGGGAAGAAGGCCGTGGGGGCCACAGCAGGCCCGGGGAAGCCCTCCCTGGGGCGCAGCTCGAAGATGCTGCCCTCTGGGGGGGGGGGCGTCGTGGGGAGGGCGCCCTTACCTCGGATCTGCAGGGGCCCCTCTACACGGGCACCAGGCCGCACCACAGCCCCGGCTCCTGCCTGAGTGTCCTCCAGCTCGCCAGGCCTCTTGAAGTGGCAGCGCTGCACATCTTCGAAAACCTGGAACATCTCGTGTACTCGGGCTGTGTAGCCGGCCAGCTCTGTCACCTGCGGGGAGGGTGACGCTGGCTCAGACCCTGCCGGCCGGGGGAGGGGAAGCGGGGGGGGGAGGGCACAGCAGGGGTGGGGGCTGGGCTGGGGGGATACCTCCTTGTAGGACGACATGATCCGCTCAATGGCATCCGCGGCAGCGGTGAGGAGGTTGCGGGCAATGGTGAAGGCTTCTGTGCGTTCGCTCACGAGCTCCTCCTCCCTCATCTCTAAGGCTGCCTTCTTCACTGTCTCTGAGTCTAGGGAGCACAGTGGAAAGGAGCAGAGGGGACAGCGGAGAATCAAAACTGACCCGCTAGGGGAAAGACGAGTCTCTCCGGCAGATCGTGCTGGGACAGCCGGGCACCCACTTGCCAGAGGATGACCCCTACTTCGCACCACACACACCAGCTAAGTCAAAGTGGAGCACTGGCCTGCGCGCGCATGCTGAGACTACAAAACTCTTAGGAGAAAGCAGGCGTTAAGGCTTTGTGACCTGGGATTAGGTCTGGCTCCTTAAATATGACACCAAAAGTACAGGCAGCAAAAGAAAAACAGAGAAATGAGCTTCATCAAAATTAAGACCTTTGGGCACCGAAGGAAACCATAACACAAATGAAAAGACGACCTATAGACTGGGAGAACACATCTGCAAATCACGTATCTCATGAGGGTCTCGTATCCAGAATACGTAAAGAACTTTTTCAATTCAACAACATAGAGAACCCAATTAAACAATGGGCAAAAGATCTGAATTGGCATTTCTACTCTATTTCTTAGATCTACGAATGGCCAACAAGCACGTGAAAAGATGCTCAACACTATTAGTCACCAGAGAAATATAAATCAAAACCACAATGAGGGGCGCCTGGGTGGCTCAGTCTTGGTTTCGGCTCAGGTCACGATCTCACCGGTTTGTGGGTTTGAGCCCCACATCCGGCTCCATGAGCCTGCTTGGGATTCTCCCTCCCTCCCTCCCTCCCTCTCTCTCTCTCATTGCCCTTCCCCTGCTACGCTGTCTCCGTCTCTCTCAAAAATGAATAAACTTAAAAAAACCCACCACAATGAGACAATGAGATACCACTCCACACGCACTAGGACGGCTAGAATTAGAAAGAAATAGTAACAAGCGTTGGTGAGGAAGAGGAAAAACGGGCCGCCTCACACGCTGCTGTGGCCACCGGGGAAAACAGTCTGGTGCTTCCTCAAAAAGTTCAACATACAGTGACCAGAGTACTCAGCAATTCCGCGCCTGGGCATGTATCCAGGAGAAAAAAAAATATTCGTTCACACGAAAACCTGTACACAAATGCTCACGGCAACGTTATTCACAAGCACCAAAGGGTGCAAACAACCCAAATGTCCATCAGTGAAGGGACAGGAAAGAAACTGCGGTACATACGTGTGTGTATGTATATGTACGGATATTATTCAGTCACGAAAGGGAGTGAAGCACTGACTCACCCCACAATGTGGCCGACCCTTGAAAGTGCTAGGCTGAGCGAAAGAGGCCAGACACAAAAGGCCACATGTTGAATGATTCCATTTACAAGAAATGCCCACCAGAGGCAAAGCTATAGGACCAGGAAGGTGAGCAGGTGCCAGGGGCTGGGGGTGGGGTGGGGGTGGGGAGTGACTGCTAATGAGTCCAGGGTTTCTTTTTGGGGTGATGACAACGTTTTGGACTTAGACAGTGGTGACGGTTGCACAATTTGTAAATATGTTAAAAACCGCTGAATTGTACCCTTTAAAAGGCTGAATTGTATGGCATGTTAATTACATCTCAACAATTGGGGTGAGACAATGAGCCACGAGGCATTTGGCTTTCTTTTTTGGCACAACCAGCTCCTTCCCCCGAAACCGCCCTCCCTCTCTCTGTGTCCCGCACTGACGACAGCAGCCCCTCTCAGGGCCGCGCTGGCACCTCATCGTCTAATGCCCAGAGCTGTGTACCCCCGGGCCTCTCCAACATGAGCGTCCCTTTTGGACCTCCACTGTTACCCCCATTTCTCTCTCGTCTCGCCCCTCGGCACTGTATTCTCTGACCTCCGTGAGCATGGTCCTCCTTGACGCCTCCATTTCTCCCTGGGAGCCTGTTTCTGTCTTGACTTGCATGTCTGTTTCAGTCTAGACCCCATGGTTGCTCACTTCAATCCTCTCCTGTCAGTGGCCTTGACTCCCTTGACCCTTAGAGCTCTCAGGGGGCCAGGGCTTTTACACAAGGAATGCTCTGGAAATGGTGATGGGGAGCAAGGGGGAGGCGGACTCTGCGGGTCCTGGGATGTGGGAGAGTGAACAGCGTCCGCTGTGGGGGACCCAGGGGAAGCAGAGACTCCCGGGCTGAAGTGGCGGGAAGGAAGGTTCTGTGCAGAGACCAGGGACTCTATCCAGGGGCATACATCAGGCGGACGCCTGAGGGTTATTGATGGCAGGGGTGGGCTGGGAAGTACGAGAAGC
Source organism: Cryptoprocta ferox (assembly GCA_028646485.1). Lineage (NCBI taxonomy): Eukaryota > Metazoa > Chordata > Mammalia > Carnivora > Eupleridae > Cryptoprocta > Cryptoprocta ferox. The sequence continues at coordinate 1,697,078 of CM053579.1, forward strand.
CGGTTCAGGGCTAATGGCTTCCAGAAGAGTACAGGGTGGAAGATGGATGGGATGATGGCCCAAGAGCCTTGCGTTGCCTCCTCTTGGGCCTGGCCAAGGAATCCAGGGGACAGGACGGGTGGTGGCAGGGGGGTGGTGGAGGGGTATTAATCCTGATAGTCTATGGGCCTAGGTCTGCCTTCCCATCATGCCCCAGGGGACATACCCTCAACAGGCAGGGGGCCATAAGCCTTCCTCCCCAGAGGTCCCGAGAGCTGGACAGTGACTGTACACACAGGGAAAGCATGTGCAGTTGCCGGGTGCATCCTGGTAACAGCTAGCACCTCCTTGGAGACATAACTAACTGCCCTTGCCGTAGCTTACCTCAGAGACTCAGGCTGCTAAGACCAGGGCCCTGGGGCAGAACACGGGACAGCCGTTCACGGCAGGCCACTCCTCCCCTGGGCCCTCCGGCCTGGCAGCTCCAGGCCAGAAGGGCAAAGGTATCTGAATTTTCCCCAACTGATAGTGTGTCTGCCTCCTCTGGTTGGTCCCCAGTGCTCTCAGCCTCCTCGAAGCACCTAGAGCCCTCACTAGCCACAGGGACTGGGGACGCAGCAAGGACAAAACAGACAAAACCCCCCTCCCCCATTGAGCACACAGCCTAAAGTGGCAGATGACGGTAAAGCAAATAGAGAAGTAGAGCAGACGGGGTGTTCAGTGTCAGGAGAGCAGCAGGCGGGGAAGGGGAAGAGGTCGGTGGGGGTGGGGGGGCCCCGTCGTCAGAGGGAAGCACATTAGAGCAGTCACTTGCAACGGCCCCGAGGCAGAAGCATTGCTTCAGAGGAATAACAAGGAGGCTGTGAGTCACAAGTAGAGTGAACAAGGGGGCAGTATTTCATTTTCACAGGCAACTATGAAGGGCCGTGAGGCCAGGGACAAGAGCTCATGCTTCTTTGAATCGCTCACAAAGTCTGGTGTAGCAGGGGCCTAAAAAGTCCTAGGCTTTCACAGGAGGGAGAGGCCTCGGGACCAGACAGGCCCCGGCGCCAGCTACAGAGGAAAGTAGCTGCCCGTGCGTCCTCCCAGAACCCACAGGCCACTTTCCTCATGGGTGGACCCATGCTCCAGGCCAGGGGTGCTGAGCGGGTCTGGCACCTGTGCTAAATCAAGGCCGCCCTTTTTGTAAGGCCTTTGCGGTGGAAAGTACTAATCCCCTTTCAATGGATCCTTCCTCTTGGGGGTTACCCAGAGAGGGACAGACAGCTGAGGGGACAGAAGCCCCAAGGCAGATACACAAACAGGGAGAGAATCAGAGAGACTTCTGGTTCTGAAACAAGTCAGCCTCCCTCCCTCCCTCCCTCACTCCCTCCCTCTCTCTCTCTCTCTCTGTCTCTCTCTCTGTTTTAAAAAACATTTAAAGCTTATTTTACTTATTTTGAGAGAGAGAGGGGAAGAGAGAGTGCAAGCGCACACAGGAGGTGCAGAGAGAGAGAGAGAGAGAGAGAGAGAGAGAGAATCTCCAGCAGGCTTTGCACTGTCAGCACAGAGCCTGATGCGGGGCTTGAACTCACGAACCTCAAGATCATGACCTGAGCTGAAATCAAGAGCCGGTCACTTAACTGACTGAGCCACCCAGGCTTCCCCTGCCCTTTTATATATAACTGAAAATCCTCTTACTACGGAACTGCATAAAATATGACACCTTTTATTTTCAGAAATTTTAAAAGATATTTTATTTCTTCTTTTGAGAGAGAGAGAGAGGGGGGGGTAAATGCAAGCGGGGGAGGGGCAGAGGGACAGGGAGAGAGAGAATCTCAAGCAGGCGCCACACCCAGTGCAGAGCCCACGTTGAGATCATGACCTCAGCCAAAATCAAGAGTTGGACACTTAACTGACTTAGGCGCCCAGACACCCAGATTTTATTTATTTTTCAAACTAAGCTCTACCTACACCCAATGTGGGGCTCCAACTCACAACGCCAAGATCAAGAGTTGCATACACCACCGAGTGAGCCAGCCAGGTGCTCCAAAATATAACACTTTTTATTTTACTTATGTAAATTAAAAAAAATTTTTATTTTAAGTAGGCTCCATGCCCATCGTGGGGCTAAACTCATGACCCTGAGATCGAGAGTTGCATGCTCTACTGACTGAGCCGGCCAGGGGCCCCGAAGTATAACTATTTATTTATTTATGTATTTATTTATGTTTTAGAGAGAGCGCGAGTGAGTGCATGGGCACGTGTGAGTGGGGGAAGAGAGGCAGAGGGAGAGAGAGAATCCCAAGCAGGCTTCACGCTCAGCATGGAGTCCGATGTGGGGCTCAGTCCCATGACCCTGGGATCATGACCTCAGCCAAAATCAAGAGTTGGAACCTCACCGAACTGAGCCACCCAAGCGCCCTGATTTTATTTATTTTTTAAGTAAGCTCTTTTTTTTTTTAAATGTTTTATTTTCTGAAAGACAAGAAAGAGACAGAGTGCAAGCAGGGGAGGGGCAGAGAGAGAGGGAGACATAGAATCCAAAGCAGGCTCCAGGCTCTGAGCTGTCAGCACAGAGCCCGATGCGGGGCTTGAACCCACGAACGCAAGATCATGAACTGAGCCGAAGTTGGACACTCAACTGAGTGAGCCACCCAGGTACCCTGATTTTATTTTTTTAAGTAAGCTCTACCTACACCCAACGTGGGACTCCAACTCACAACCCCGAGATCAAGAGTCACATACACCACCGAGTGAGCCAGCCAGGTACCCCAAAGTATAACACCTTTCATTTTATTTATTTAAAATTAAATAAAAATTCTTATTTTAAGTAGGCTCCATGTCCACCGTGGGGCTTAAACTCATGACCCTGAGATTGAGAGTTGTACGCTCTACCGACTAAGCCGGCCAGGTGCCCCAAGGTAGAACTATTCGTTCATTCATTCATTCATTCATTCATTTTTTAGAGAGAGAGAGAGAGAGAGAGAGAGAGAGTGGGAGCGAGTGTGAGCAGGGGAGAAGGGCAGAGGGAGAGAGAGAATCCCAAGCAGGCTCCATGCTCAGCATGGAGCCCAACGTGGGGCTTGATCCCATGACCCTGGGATCATGACCTGAGCCAAGATCAAGAGTTGGACGCTCAACCGACTGAGCCACTCAGGAGCCCCAGCATAACACCTTTTAAAGCAGAGCTGTGCTCCAAGGAAGACAAGGGACATTCCCAGGAGCGCAAAGAGAAGCCGGCAGCCAGGTGCTCCCGTGAAGAGATGGGAGAACACAGGGAGGCTTCTGTTGTGCAGCTGGGGCTCTAGGCGCACCGAACAAAAGGTGTCTTCTAAGAATCTGTAATTATGCGTGTGTGGAGTTCAAATTAACCCTGCCTCCAAGTTCAGAAACCCCTCCTCCCCAAGCGGAGGAGCTAATGTGAAATGGCCTCCAGTTGGCTAATTAGCCAGGTGTGCGTGGCCCAAACAAAAGCGAGCACACACCGCACTGGAGAATTACCCCTGCAGTTAGACCACTCCAGGTTCCCACGGAAGTCTGGTGGCAAAACCCACAGGGGAACAATACGCCACGAGTGAAGACCAACAGATGGAAGATAAAGCTGGTTAGGTCCCCAAGAAATCAGATAAGCGAATAGTTGGATAGAGACCATGGAGCGTAAAAGGAGCAGTCCAAAAGATGAGAAAATCGGACACTTATAAAAACAGTTTGGAATTCATATCTGAAAAGAAAAATTTCAGCACGCCTGCGTGGCTCAGTTGGTTTCTTGATTTCACATCGGGTCATGATCCCAGGGTCGTGGGATTGAGCCCTGTGTTGGGCTCCATGCTGAACATGGAGCCTGTTTAAGATCCGCTCTCTCTTGGGGTGCCTGGGTGGCTCAGTCGGTTAAGCAACCGACTCTTGGTTTCAGCTCAGGTCATGATCTCCTGGTTCATGAGATTGAGATCGACCCCGCATTGGGCTCTGCGCTGTCAGTGCGGAGCCTGCTTGGGTTCATTTCTCTCCCCCGCCCCCGCCGTCTCTTTCTCTGCCCCTCCTGCGCGTTCTCTCTCTCTCTCTCTCTCTCTCTCTCAAAATCAACTAATAAACTAAAAAAATTATAAAAAAAAGAAAGAGTCATTGAAATTTTAAAACACTTCAAATCAGACACAGCTGAAAAGCAAACTGATGAGTGAGTGAGCAGAAAGATCAGAGGCAATCTCCCAGGATTCAGCACAGAGTTAGGCTGGGGAGGGCGAAGACCCGCATTTCTAGCGGGAGTTCCAGAAGGAAAGAGACCAAGGCAACATGTGAAAAGGTAACAGCTGAGAATTTTCCAGAACGATCGAAAAGTCTGCACATACAAAGCCCATACAACAAGTACGGATAAACAGAAACCTACAGGTAAACCCTGCATAGGGAACCCGGAGGGCGGCAAAGAAGAAAGCCTCCAAGTAGCAGGAGAGACAATGCGGGGTGCTAGGGACGGTTAAGCTGATAGTGGATTTTTGATAGTGGATTTTCCAACGGGGACAATGGAATATTGTGAAGGGGCTGAGAGAAAGTAACACCCTCGACTCCCACACCTGACCAAATTTTGGGGGAAAGAAACAACAAAATTATCTCGAAGTTCCCATGATGAAAGCCTTGCCGAAAGAACTTTTAGAAGACATCTATCTGGAAGAAGGTGACTGGGCTGTGGGGAAGGCCGGATGAGCAAAGAAATCGGTCAACACAGGGGTGAATTTAAACCCACATCGACCCGATAAAGCAATAGCCGAGCCTGAAAACAACAGGAAAGCAAACTTGACACAGGGTTACACCAAACATCAGCGTGGCTGGTCCCTGAGTTAGAATGTTCTAGAGGCTGGGGGAGGAGCGCCTACTCTCCCGTGCTCGTGTTAACCCTTCAGAGGGCAACCACGACAAGACTGCCAGTTAGAGGAACAAAGTGGGAATCCTGATGACCCCGTAGCTCAAGTGAAAAGCAAGGAGGGCTTCCCGTCCCCCCCCCCCCCCGCCCCAGGCCATAGGGCAGAGGCTGCAGCCTAGAAGAGCTGCTTTAGGCATGGGAAAGCCGAGGCCTGAGAGCTGAAGTAGTTCCCAGAAGGTCGCTCCCACCCGCAGGTCGCAGTGAGCCGAGGACAGGGCCAGGTGGGCAAGGGTGCATGGGCCTGAGGAAGGGACGTGCGGTGTGCCTGACCCACAGTCCCCGGGCTCAGCTGAGTGCTACCCAGGAGTGTGAAAGGCTGGAGGGCGGAAGCACGCGCAGAGCAGAAGGCAACCGGGAGCAGTGTGACCTTTGTTGCCGTCAAGGATGCCAGGCGGGCCTCACGGCCCTGGCAAAAGGGGCAGGTGGGTTGGCCGAGCTCTGGGTCTGCCCAGGCCTAGCGCTCAGGGACCCAGGAGGACAGGACAGGGTCCCTGCTCCCACCCGCCCGGGAGCTGGCTCTTACCTGACTCGGAGTAGCCGGTGGCAGTGATTATGGGGACGGCCACCATGAGCAGGCCGGAGGCGCTCCACACATACTTCATGAGGAACTGCTCCAGCATGATATACCAAAGGCGCTGCAGCAGGATGAGGTTAATCTGCGAAGCCAGGTCCTGGTAGGAGTGCCGCAACAGGGCCAGCTCCACCTGCAGGCGAGGGGTGGCAGAGACAGAGAGAGAGAGAGAGAGAGAGAGAGAGAGAGAGAAAGAGAAAGAGACCCGGAGGCCTCCCGGTGACCACCGTGGGGGCAACGAGAGTCTCCCAGCACCACTCATACATGCCCCGCCATGTGATGGCCATGACAAGGTCAAGGGCTGGGGGTTACAACTGGGCCACATTTATAGGGGACAGTTTTCAAACGTTAGGACCGCTTGGCGTCATAGTGCCGGGTGGGGTACAGTGGCAAGGAAGACAAGGGACTCGCCAGCCCCACCTTCTGAGGCCCATTCTTTCCGCTACCTGTCTAGTCGGGACACTTACCGTGCCCCTCTCTTTGCCCTGCGCAGCTTCGGGACATCTTTGGGCAACTGCCGGCGAGTGCCACCCTGAGCTAAGCAAAAGGCAGCACAGGAGAGTAAAAGGCAGTACGTGCTTTTGAGGAACTTGCTTTGAGAGTCTTGACCTACGTAGGCCCTGCCTCCCCGACCTGCCCAAGGTTCTTCTAGACAAGGACCCTCTGCTGCAGCCTCCTACAGAAACCCGGACGGCGGGCTCCCAAGCCAGCGCTGCCCTGCCCTCCCCACTCCCGCGCTGGCCCCCACCGGCTACCTCAGGATGGGGACCGCTGGGGGAAAGGGGACCGTGCAGGGTCTGGAGAAGAGAGCAGGAGAGGGAAGCTGGGGGGGGGGGGGAGCCAGGGGTGTCAGGAACGGGTCACGGCAACGTGGCCATTAGGCTGCAGATCCCTTGGCTCAGTATAGGGCTGTGTGCCGCGGCCCTGCCTTCCCACTCCGGCTGACCACAGCTGCCCAGCCTGGCACCATTTCCTTTGCCAAGTACTTTCACACGCGACTCTCCACTCGATTCTCATCTCGCGCCGCCACACGTGTATTCTCACGGTCATTGTACCGTAGGCCAAGGCCCAAGCCCCAAGTGGCAAAGTGACCTGGCCTAGGAGGGAGCAAAAGATGTGGAATTTGGACTACGCTGGCAGAGCCATTAAGAGAGAACCAGATTCTCATAAATGATGCTTTGGCTTCTAAGGGAGGTCTACCTTGCTCTCAAGCCAGCAAGTGTCGGTGTGTGCGTGCGAGCGTGCGTGCGCGCGCTTCCACCTCCTGAATGAAATCTAGATCAGCCTCCTCAATGAAATCTCAGTGAGAGCAGAATTCTGTGATGTCTGCCTTCCAGCCGGCCAGTCACCTGTGCCCTAGCCCGGGCCAGTGTCCGTAGGGGCTGCTGAGACTGGGGTGAGCCACATGCCCGCACAGCGAAGGCAACCAACCCACCTGTGAGGGCCCATCACCCCCCAGTGCTTTCCAGCCCCTCGGCCCAGGTCTAAAGAGATAAGCTGCGGACACACATCGGGGCTCTCCTGCCCCCACCAGCCGGGTCTGCCACATTGCCTGGCTTTGCATCGAGCCCAATCCCGGTTCCTGAAGTGAGCACCCTGGCGATCCAGGCTCGTGCTGGGAGCTGGCAGGAGCGCCAGCCGGGGCTGACAATGTAGCTGCGGGTAATGTGCCAAGCGCCTCACCCAAGGCCGTGGCTGCCTGCCAAGGCCCTGCGGCCCAGCGTGCGGGAGAGGAGATGGGTTGTGGCTGCAGACCAGGCATTTTCTCTTAATCTGGAGCCCGGCCTACACCCGGGATGCCCCCTCTGCAGAGTTCAGGGACGAATCTTTTTTTTTTTTTTTTTTTTTAAATCACAGCCTCTGCCCAACGTGCAACCAATGAAACAAGCCCCAAGGCCAAGAGACCACCTCACCTAGGGAGGACACACAGGCCTTCAGGAGGTGGATACCAGCGGGCCCCTCCCTGGAGAAGCCCTCGGGAACTGAAACCAGAGTAGCCGAGAGCAGGGCCGCAGAGCAGGGCCGCAGGGCCGGAGGCAGCTGCAGCCCCAGGCACGAGGAAGGGGAGGGGCCGAGGCGAGATAAAGGGAGCATTGGCCCTGAGTAACCTTTCCCAGCCGGGCTCCGGCAGGCCTGAGACCCAGGCGGAAGGGCGGCCGCTCGGGGGAGGGGGGGGCAGGGTGGCCGCCGGGGCGGGCAGGAAGTGCGTCCCGCCGCGGTGGCGGGCCCGGGGCCTGGGGAGGCAGCCGAGCAGGTAGCCGGACCGGCCTGCGGGCTGAGGCGGGGGAGGCTTTGACCCCGAGTGCCCAGCGCTGCCACCGCTGTGGCCGCCGCGCTGGGTGCTGCTCGTTAACCCCCGCTTGGGCTGAGTCATGCCCATAATGCCAGCCTGCCTGGCCCACCAGCTTGGCCAGAAGCCGGCCTTCAAAGGGCCCGAGCGGGGGGGCCCAGAAGGGGCCAGGCAGCAGGCCGTGTCCCACTGTCCCTGCTCCCGGATGGTCAGGAGCCTCTTCCGGGCTGGCTGTGCGAGTGGAGCAAGCAGGGAGCTCCACCATCTGAAACCGCTAGGGTCCACAGCTCCTAGGCCAGGCCAACCACTCGGAGGAGGAGAGGAAGCAGAAGTGGCCTGGAGCATGTGGGGCAGCAGGCCCTGGGCAGGTCCCGCCCGGCCTTCCTGCTTCTCCGTTTCGGTGCCTAAGTCTGGGCTGCCCAAGGCCCGGCTGTCCCCAGTCTTCGTTTCCTCTGACCTACCCACACCTCGGGCACTACCCCAGCCAGACCTGGGCTTTCCATGCCGTCCGCGGCTGCCTGCCCCCTGGCCTCCCAGCCATGAGCTTTCCCCCTGTGCCCGGCATCCCAACCTGCCCCACCTCGTGGCCCCCATAGAAGGCGATCTCCTCTGAGTTGGCCACCACTCGAGAGTGCATGTAGCGCAGCTCTCCCTTCCGCCGCGCCTCCTCTGCCACCAGCTCGCCAAACTTAGGTGAGAAAGCTCGCAGCACGTTGGCTGTGAGGAACACGACGAGCCCGGCGATGGCCGAGGGCCAGGCCGTGCCGGCCCCACGGGAGCGGGCCTCTCGAACCAGGGTGTAGGCCGTCACGGCGACGTCCAGGAGCGGCTTGGTGAGGTTGGAGTAGAGGTGGGCCACCGAAGCGGCAAAGGCCACCACGTCCTCCGTCAGGGACTGGTCAGGGTTGCGAAGGCGCCCGTCCATGTTGCTGACCCTGTAGTACGTCTGCCGGGAGAAGTAGAGACTGTAGGCGTGGGCCACCAGACGGCTGCGGAAAGACAGGGCCAGCTGGCCCTCGAGGTACCGGATGGCACTGTTGATGAAGGTGGCAGGGAGAGCGATGAGGAGCCACTGCAGGAGCTGCCAGCCGAAGGCCTGCGGGTCCTTGCGCACGATGCAGCGGGCCAGCCGGCCGTCCAGGCGGGCCACGTACACCGACAGGAAGGTCCGGCTCACCAGGGAGGCCGAATGCAGCGCCAGCAGCCCCGTTTCCCGGCACAGGGTCCGGGGGAAGAGCAGCCGCAGGAGCCCCAAGAGCCGCCGCAAGAACACCCTATTCACCCCGGCCTTGGCCGCCGTGGCGCCGGAGACCTCCTGCGTGGAGTCCCCTGCTGGTACCCGAGGGCCCCTGCTTGCAGCTAGATACTGCCGCACCAGGGGGTAGATTTTGTGGGCTCCATAGGCGGTGAGGGCCAGGACCAGGGCTGTGCGCTTCAGCGTGGTCACCCGCGAGGGCCTGGGCGTGGAGAGCACCGGCATGTCACCTGGGCTGGAACGCACGGGGCCGGGACTGGTGCCTGAGGCAGAAGTCGAGGCAGGTGGCCGGAAGGGTTGTGGCTCTGACCCCGGGCTCCTCGTCTAAGCCACTGGAAACCTCGCAGTGGTCCCTGAAACTGTCGCCTTAGGCCACCGGGGCGGTGCTGGGGCCCCTGGTGCGGTGGGCTCAGGGCCCTCCAGGGTGGCGGCCTCTTCAGGCAGCCCAGGTGGAGAAATTGGTCAGGCCCCTCACCCCTGGGGTCAGAGCCTCGGGGGGGGGCGGGGGGGGATCCGGCAGAGAGGGCGTCTCTTCCTCTACACCTCCTCCTCTACCTCTACTCCTGGTGGCTCCCCTCCCCGGGGCACTAGGCGCGTCCGTCCGCTCCGCAGCCTGACTGAAGCCGACAGCGACTCCGCCACCCGCCCAGAATCCCCACCCGCCCTGCCCCTCCCCAGGGGCGAGTCGAGGGAAGAGGAGGAGGCGGCGGAGGGGCGGAAGGCGGAGCCCGGCGGCAGCGAGCCCCACCCCGTTCTCGCCCCACGGTTGGGCCCCGCCCCTTTCCCCGGACCAGTGAGACGTGGGAGGACCGCGCGGGCCAGAGAAGCGGCCCCTAGCTTTCCCGCCAAGGCGCCGCCCCTCCTCCCGGCGCGCTCTCGAGGCGCCACCGCCCAGCCTCGAGGCGCCCCTTCTCCTCCAGTCCTGGGCGTTGGAGCCTGGGCTCGGGGGCGGGGCGAAAAACCGGCCGTGGGCGGAGTCGCCGGGACATGGGTGCGGCTGGGATTGGGGCGGGGCGCCGCGGGTGCTTCCGGTTTCCGGCCGTGGGGGAAGGGGCGGAGCCAGGGCTGCGGTGGGAGCGTCTGGTGACGGCGGCGGGGCGTGTGCGTTGGCTGTTGGGCACCTCCTCGGTGAGCGTGGTGCTCCGGGCCTCCGACGAGGGGCAGCGGCGGCTAGTGCGGAGAGGCCCCGCGGCGTGGGGCCGACGGCCGAGCCGGGAGTGCGGGGGCAGGGCTAAGGAGCGAAGTCGGGGCGGTGGCTGCCGTTGGGCTCCGGGGGCGTGACGGCTGCCGCGGGGGCGGGGGGCAGTGGCCAAGCCCCTCGGGAGAGGCCGCCGGGGTGGGGCCTGTGGAGGGCGTGGCGGGCCGTAGGGCCGCGTCGCGGGGCCGCGCGGGTCGAGCGCTGGGGGTGGGGGTGGGGTCTCGAGCCTGGTGGGCGCGGTGGCCGACCGGGGCTGCGGAGAGGGGCTCTTCCGGGTTCCGGAAAGACCTCTTTTTCTAGAACTTTCTCTAGATGGGGCCATGAGGCGCGCTTAGTCGGGATCTGCGTTTGGTTTTGGCCCTGACTCCCGCCCGGTAGGAGTCGCTCTTCGGGGTTTTCGGAGGCACCTCGAGTTCTCCCGCCTCGTGGGAGGCAGACGCGGCGTCGGAAGGCCATTTTTAGCCCCTGCTCGCGCCCCGGAGGGAGGCTGCAGGTTCTCTTTCGGCTCTGTTGGAAAGGCTCAGAGGCTCGGCAGGGAAGGGTCTCCCGGTTTCCCTGGGGGGGCGGGGACGCCGCGGCTCTCAGAGAAAGTGCGTTACCGAGACACCGCCGCCCCGGGGCTGGCTGCGGAGGGAGAGGGCCTGATGGACGTCGAGAATTTGGTCTCGTCTGCATGATCTTTATTCAAGACGCTTTCCGGGCTAAGCAGGCCTTAAGGAGTTTGCCCCATTCGACTGGGAAATGAATTCTCCAGAAAGGTGGCTTTTAATGCAGATACTAGAAGGCAGCAAGTACCTCCGCCCTGGCAAACGGGAGTTTGTCAGGCCTTTGAGTGCTGTTGGCCAAGTATCCCTGTTGAGTCGAGCCCAGTTTCAGCCAGTGGTTTAAAAAAACGAGTAGAACGCTGGGGTAGAGGGTACAGAGTGGCCGCTCAGCTCTCACGACTTCTGTCCCTTTTCTGTCAGGAAACAAGCTCACATCTCACTGTTGGAAACCTTCTAGCAACAGGATGAGTCTGCAGTGGACTGCAGTCGCCACCTTCCTCTACGCAGAGGTCTTTGCTGTGCTGCTGCTCTGCATTCCCTTCATTTCTGCCAAAAGGTAGGGCCTGTGGGGCAAGCAGGCAAGCAGGAGGGGGATTGTTGCTGAGCCCCATAGCTTGTGTGTGGAAAGTTGGTAAGACCCCGGAATTGGGGCCAGATGGAGACAGGTAGAACCTGGCTGGGGTTGGGGTGGCAGGGGCTGGGTTTACTCTTGCCAACCTTCCACACGGTTTTGCTTTGTCACACCTTGTTGAATTCCCTTCTTGTGCACGCTGCCTTCTGGCCTTCAGAATGCCCCAAAATGGAGAAGACCTGTCTCTAGTTATGTTTCTGGGAATGATGCCCTCCGCCTTCCCTTGGTCCCCAAGGGTTCAGGGGATGTCAGTATGGCATCTGGAAGACTCACACCATGGGGTCATGTCCTGGTTGATTTGGTGACTTCTGTCCTCCTAACTAGTCCTGCTGGCATTGTGGCCTCATGAGCATTACTCAGCCTATGAGAGGTGGAGCCATATTCCTTTTAAGGAACAGAGGACCTATTCAAAGTTAATTGGAAATTAATTTTTAATTACACGTAATATGTGAACACATCCTGATTTTAATTAGAAAATTACAAATAACGCTAACCCTTCACAGGTGTTTTAAAAAACTTTTTAATTGAAAAATATAGACCGCTGATGTGAAAAAATAAGAAGTATTCAGTTTTGCCTAAGAAATATTTCTGCCAGAAGCCAGATCTGAATCTTTTCACACTTCATAGAGTTCAGGGGGGAAATGCAGAGACCGATGTCCGTTTGGAGCTGCGATCTGGGCAGCTTTGTAAGATAACCAACGTGGTTTCTGTAAAAAGTGTATTGGGAAGGAAGACCGAAGAGGGTGAGGAGAAATTGAAGATACTTACCAGCTAAACGCAGCCTCAAACCTTGTCAGTTCAGATTCACACAAACCAAGCTTTAAAAAACAAATGCAGCAGTCGGACTTTGGGACTCTAGCTCTGATCATGAGGGATTCTTGTTAATTTTCTTGAGGTCTGGCGTTGGCATTGCGATTGCATTAACCATTCCCAAAGGCGCTTTTCTGACAGAGTTACATCCTGAAGTATTTATGGAAGGAAATGGAGGGGGTCTTGGGTCTGCTTCATAATAATCCAGGGTGGTGGGGGTCTAGATGAATGCACTTGGGTCATGTGGAGAAGCCATTTGAAGACATAAGGTGCATGTGGCCAGCATTTTGAATATTACGTAGAGGAATGCAATGAAAAGTTCAGTGTTCAGTTTTCCTGCACTTGAAACCAATAGTATGTTGTGTGTTAATTATACTTTAATAATAAGAAAAAGTTTTTGTTTCCTTCCCCAGAGGTGACTAGTGTTTAAGATTGTGCTTTTTAAAAAAAATTTAATGTTTATTTATTTTGAGAGGGAGAGAGACAGAGTGCCAGCAGGTGAGGGGCAGAGAGAGAGGGAGACACAGAATCTGAAGCAGGCTTCAGGCTCTGAGCTGTCAGCACAGAGCCCGATGGCGGGCTTGAACCCACGAACGGTGAGATCATGACCTGAGCTGAAGTTGGATGCTCAACCAACTGAGCCACCCAGGCGCCCCTAAGATTGTGCTTTTTTAGAACTTTTTATACGTGGACAAGCTTTCCCCCCCCCCCCCCTTTGCGCTGTTGGACAGTTGTCCTAAATTGGAGAACTGTAGGCTACTGAGGCTGACTTTTCAAGATATTCAGCCATTGGAGGAGAGTGCAGGACCAACTCAGTTCTTGGGGCCCCGAGTCCCAAGTGTGTTTGTTTCTTCAGACTTTTTGTCTTCACAGATGGCAGAAGATTTTCAAGTCCCGCCTGGTGGAGCTGGTGGTGATGTACGGCAACACCTTCTTTGTAGTTCTCATTGTCATCCTTGTGCTGCTGGTCATTGGTGAGTGAGCTGTGGCTGGGGGCGGCCACCTGCCCAGACCCTTCGCCATGGCATGGCCTCTGCTGCAAGGCCCTGTGCCGTGTGCCTTGTGTAGCCTGCAGGTTGGGCTTCCCAGAGGCAGACCACTTCAGTGCCTCTGTCTTTCTCTTGGGAAGAGAATGCTGCTGACTGCTGGCAGGGCCTTTACTTTGACTTGCAGGCTTTGTGCACCTCATGATGACCACCTCACTTTCTTGGGGTGGCTCCTCAGGTCATTCCAGAACTGAAACCAAGAGGAGCTGACTGGTTCATGTTGACCTTGCTTTAAGCAGTACTGCTCTTCAGTCACACAGACAGCTTGTGAATAAGGAACTGAGCTACCAAACAGGGAGTGGGGCTGGGAAGGGAGCTGCCACATCCTGTAGCAGAGTGGGGACTGAGAGGTCTGGCTGCATATCCCAGATCTCTCTGGATGGGTCAGGCCACGTCTTTCTGGGTCCTTCAAGCTGTGAAGTTCTATAAACACATTGAAGTGCACACCAACAGGGCTCGAAAGATAAGCTGGTCCCAGAGCATGCTCCGGGATGGGGCCTGGGGCCTTATGGTGTTAAGATGGAAGACAAGCATTTTGTGACGCGGTGATGGTGTGATTGTTTAGAGACCAGAAAAATCAATATAGTTCTAATCCGGCCATTAAATGTGCATTTTGCTGTGGTAAGTGATCAGTACGTCCCCCTGCTTGGGCTTGAAAGTTGTTTTTTTTTTTTTTAATTTTTTAATGTTTTATTTAGTTTTGAGAGAGAGAGAGAGAGAGAGAGAGAAAGACAGCGTGAGCAGGGATGAGTCAGAGAGAGAGGGAGACACAGAATCCGGAGACAGGCTCCACGCTCTGAGCTAGCTGTCAGCACAGAGCCTGACGCGGGGCTCGAACCCACGAACCGTGAGATCATGACCTGAGCCGAAGCCGGACGCTCAACCGACTGAGCCACCCAGGCAACCCTGGACTTGAAAGTATTCGCTGCGCTCTGCTACAGACAGCAGTCCTGTTTCCAGGGTGTGACCTGCTTAGGCTCACAACACTCTTCTTTCCTTCAGTTTCCAACAGAAATGTGGCAGTGGGTAGAAGGCCAGGGAGCCATAGTTCAGGGGGAATGTGCAAGGCTCCACTCATTAGCTGAGCATTAGGCATTTTTCCTTCGTAACGTCTTGGTGCCTGATGGAATGTGTTCAGGCAGAACTTTCCCCAAACAGGCCAGGTGTGGGCTGCCCTTTCTCAGCGGTGTAGGGTGGGTACTAGCTGCCCACACGTGCAACTGTGCTGTTCTTGAAATACTTGTCAAGGGCCCAGGAGGTAGCTCTTTCCAATCAAGGTTCCTTCCCTGAGTGGTCTCTGAGCATGGCGTGGGTAGGGAATACCTGTGTTATCCTTTGAGTATTAAAAAGCTAGACTGTAGGGGCACTGGAGTGGCTCAGTCGTTTAAGTGTTTGACTCTTGATTTCGGCTCAGGTCATGATCCCATGCTTCATGAGTTCTAGCCCTGTGTCGGGCTCTGTGCTAACAGCGGGGAGACTGCTTGGGATTCATTCTCATTCTCTCTCTCTCTCTCAAAAATAAATAAACTTAAAAAAAAGGCTGGACTTCAGAGTTTTGGAACTGAGTGTGTGTGCTTTTGCTTTTGGGTGTAGGGTAGGGGCAAGAATGGGGGTGGGCCTTGCCCCTCTGCACCAGGCTCCATGAGTTCTCTCTTTCCTAGCCCAGCTGATGGATGGGCCAGGGAGGCCCTTTGCAGAATCCAGTAGTTGGCAAAGTTGCCATTCTTTTTTGAGGTCAGGGAACTGCTTGGAAGTTGTAGAGAGACACTAGCTATGGTGACTGGCTGCTTCCTATTCTAACGGTAAGAAGTGTATAATCTGGAGAGGTCTGTGGAGGCTTCTAAAAATATAAATGGTAGCTAGCAGGAAACCCTCCTGGAAGGTAATGGGCATAACCAGCCTTCACTGGGAGGGGTCTGGGACAGGGCTGGGGCTGGGGGTGGCCTTGATGAGCATCCAGGGTCAGCTGCCCTGGTCCAGAGGCCTGAGATAGGAAGGGCAGCACTCTGTTTTGTGACTTGGGCTGGCGTGGCCTAACACCTCTGTCCCATTTGTTCCCTGCCTTTGGCCATCGTGGTCCTTAGGGTGGTGGGGTTCCTGGATGCGAACGATGGGGTAGGAAAGCGTGTTTGTTTTAAATGTTTATTTTGAGAGAAAGCACGAGTGCACGCCAGGGAGGGGCAGAGGGAGAGACAGAGAGAGAGAATCTGAGCTGTCAACCCAGAGCCCAATGCAGGGCTCCTTCCCATGAACTGTGAGATCACGACCTGAGCCGAAATCAAGAGTTGGACACTGAATCGACTGAGTCACCCAGGAGCTCCAACATGGGTTGTTTTAAATCACAAAATAAGGCATTCTTAAAAATTCAGAAATTTAACCCAGAAAGTTAAATTTCCCTCTTCCCCATTATTCCATGTCTCGCAGAAAACCATCGTTGATATTTTGTTGTATGTTTCGACAGGCATTTTTCTTTCTTTTTTTCTAAGCTGTTGAACTGCCTTTTTAAAATGTTTGTTTATGCACGCGTCACGGGGTGGGGGAGGGGCAAGAGAGAATCCCAAGCAGGCTCCGCACTGTCAGCGCAGAGTCTGATGCGGGGCTAAAGCACATGAGCCATGAGATCGTGTCCTGAGCCAAAATCAAGAGTTGGATGATTGAGCCACCCAAGTGCCCCTCCACAGCATTTTTCTATGCTGACATCTTTATTAGAACATTAGGTACCGGTGGCGTCTTGGGTGGCTCAGTCGGTGAAGCGTCCGACTTCGGCTCAGATCATGATCACATGGTTCGTGAGTTCGAGTCCCATGTCGGGCTCTGTGCTGACAGCTCAGAGCCTGGAGCCTGCTTTGGATTCTGTGTCTCCCTCTCTCTCTGCCCTTCCCCAGCTAGTGCTCTCTCTCTCAGAAATAAATACACATCAAAAATATATACATGTTACGTACCGTTTGGGATTGGATTCAGATCATAGCACATGCTGTTTTGGATTGTGCGTTTTCTGTTTTGTCTTAGACATCTTTTTACAGCAATCGCATCCTTTTTAAATGTTGGTATTCTAACACATGGTTTTGCTGTAATTTGATTCTTTTTTTATAGGCATCCTTGTATCGTTACGCGTTTATGCAAATGTTCGTGTAGGATAAATTCATAGAGGTGAAATTGATGAATCCAAGGGTATGAACATTTTTTAAGTTTATTTAGAGAGAGAATGCAAGCAGGGAAGGGGCAGAGAGTGTGAGAGAGAGAATCCCAAGCAGGCTCAAGAGTCAGAGGCTTAACTGACTGAGCCACCCAAGCACCCCCAAGGGTATGAACATTTAAATTTTTATGTCTTACATTGGGCTGCTATAACAAAAAATGTCATAGACTGTGTGGCTTAAACAACAGACATTTATTTTTTCGCAGTTCTGGAGGCTGGAAGTCCAAGATCAAGGTACTAGCAGATTTGATGTCTGATGAGAGCCCTGTTCCTTGTTCACAAAACCTTCTCATTTTGTCCTCATGTGCCAAAAAGGATGAGAGCACTCAGTGGGATCTCTTTTATAAAGCACTAATTTCATTCATGAGGGCCCAGCTTTCATGACCTAACCCTTCCCGAAGGCTCCACCTTCTAAGACTATCCCATCGGGGGTTAGATTATCAATATAAGAATGGGAAGGGGAGACAGGAACACACAGCTCGCAACAAATAGGTATGTTGTTGTCCTGGTTTATACCCCTGCTCAGCGTTGGAGAAGGCTTGCTTCACGATCCAGATGTAACGTGAAGGTGCAGTGCCAGTTAAGAGCAGCAGATTTTTTTACAATGTAAAGTCAACTTAAAAACCAAACAGACTTGGGGCGCCTGGGTGGCTCAGTCTGTTAAGCATCCAGCTCTTGGTTTCAGCTCAGGTCATGATCTCACAGTTTTCGTGAGTTCGAGCTCCACGTTGGACTCTATGCTGGCGGTGTAGAGTCTGCTTGGGATTCTTTATCCCCCCTGCCCCCGCTCGTGCTCTCGCACTCTTTCTCGCTCTCAAGAATAAACATTAAAAAAAATTTTTTTTTAATTAAAGAAAAAAAAGGCAGTCTCAAACCAGGGATTAAGAACCAAACAATGTCCGTATAGTGGTAACTTGTTCCTCTCCCATGGGTGTCTGTTAAGAGACGTTTCTAGGTAGATTTTTATGTGCCAACTTTTAAAAAGATGTCTCGGGTAAGGGAGGAAAAAGCAGTAGATTATTCCATTTCTACTATAAGAGACAAACAGCATAAATATATTTGTAAACTGGGGCACTGTATGTCTAACAGTGCCACCCAGGAGCAGAGGCTATTCGCAATTCAGTAGTTACTTGCATGCCCCCTGTGCACCCAGAACTGGCTAGAGCCTGGATGTAGAAGAAAAGATTTCTTCCTTTGTGCAGTTTTTAATCTAATTCAGGGGAGATAGACAATAAACCTGTAATTAGGGTAATTTCAGATTAGGGTGTGTATTAGAAAATAGGGTAATGTGGCTGAAAGTGACTGCTTTAGGTAAGAAGAACAATGTCTTGGGCTTACTGGAGGTGATTACGTCAGGGATTCTTTCTCTTTACGTATTTCTGGTATACAGGCTGTATTTGAATTTTTGATGAGCTTGCATTCGTTTTGTAATCAGAATAAGACAGTTTCTGGGTTTTTCTTTGAAAATTTTATCTTTTCCCATTCCGTAGGTCGCCTTTTAGTTTTGGTGATTGTTTTCCTTTGCTGTGCAGAAGCTTTTTATTTTGATGTGGTCCCAATAGTTTATTTTTGCTTTTGTTTCACTTGCCTCAGAAGACATATCTGGAAAAATGTTGCTGTGGCCAATGTCAGAGAAATTACTGCCTGTGCTCTCTTCAGGGATTTTTATGGATTCAGGTGTCATATTTAGGTCTTTAATCCATTTTCGAGTTTATTTTTGTGTATGGTGAAAGAAAGTGGTCCAGTTTCATTCTTTTGCATGAAGTCCAGTTTTCTCAACACCATTTATTGAAGAGACTTTGTTTTTCCTATTGGATATACTTTCCTTCTTTGTGGAGGATTAAATGACCATACAGTTGTGGGTTTTTCTCTAGATTTTCTGTTCTATTGATCTGTGTGTCTATTTTTATGCCCGTACCATATGGTTTTAATTACTACTGGCTTGTAATATAACTTGGAATCTGGGATTGTGCTACCTCCTGTTTTGTTTTTCTTTTTCAAGATTGCTTTGGCTATTCCAGGTCTTCTGTGGTTCCATACACATCTTAGAGGAGTGTTTGTTTTAGGGGCACCTGGGTGGCTCAGTCGGTTGAACATCCGACTTCGGCTCAGGTCATGATCACACAGTTTGTGAGTTCGAACCCCGCATCGGCCTCTGTGCTGACAGCTCAGAGCCTAGAGCCTGCTTCGTTTTCTGTGTCTCCCTCTATGCCCCCTCGCTTGCTCGCTCTCAGAAAAATAAACATTAAAAAATTTTAAAAGAAGTGTTCTTGTTGTGTGAAAAATGCTGTTTGTTGGTACTTTGATAGGGATTGCATGAAATCTGTAGATTTATTTGGGTAGTGTAGACATTTTAACAATATTTGATTTTAGGATAACGTCGTTTATATAATAAAACCCATTATGAAGTTTAGGAATGGAAGAGTTTGAGTCTTTTTTTTTTAATGTTTAGTTTTGAGAGAGCACATGGACACGTACAACGTACAAGCAGGATAGGGGCAGAGAGAGAAAAAAGAAGACACACAATCTGAAGCAGGCTCCAGGCTCGAGCTGTCAGCACAGAGCCCGATACAGGGCTTGAACTCACGGACTGTGAGATCATGACCTGAACCAAAGTCAGATGCTCAACCAACTGAGCCACCCATGTGCCCCAAAGCCTGAGTCTATAGCAGGCAGGCGCCCTCAGGGTCTTGACTCCTAGGACACTGGTACCTCCTTCAGTGGGGATTTCCCTGGCTTATCACTGGGGCACCTGATGCCCAGCCCAACTTGAGCTAAGCAGAATCACATGTTGGGGTGCCATGGCCATTGCCAGCAACACCTCAGGCTTGGTTGGCACCTTGACACGAGGAGCAGGTTTGTGGTCTGTGTAGACAGGGGCCAGAGAGTGACCTTAGAAAAGCCAGAGGAGAGAATGGATCTGAGGGCAGAGCTCTTGAGACAGTGTCCCCCAAGGTGTGTGTAGAACGGGGGATAACTGGGGTGACAGATTTGAGGGAAGTGAGGTCACCTTGAGTCCTGTTGCCTCTTCCCTGGACACCCCAGTATTACCAGGAACTAAATGCCCTCATGTCTCTTCTCCGCTCTGCTGCAGATGCTGTACGTGAGATCCGGAAGTATGATGATGTGACAGAGAAGGTGAACCTGCAGAATAACCCTGGGGCCATGGAACACTTCCACATGAAGCTTTTCCGTGCCCAGAGGAATCTCTATATTGCTGGCTTTTCCTTGCTGCTGTCCTTGTGAGTGAGGAGGGACAAGGGGCTAGGGGTTGGGAAGGGAGCCCTGGGCTAGCCTGTGACCTTGACTTTTCAGTCTTTGGCCTTGAACTGGAGGCCTTGTCTGTGTTCTGGGAGCCACAGGATTTCCCCAGAGGCCCCCAGCTTTCCTTCTCACCCTCAGAGGCAATGTGGCGGTGGGGAGATCTGTGACTGGAAGGTCTGAAGACTTGTGTTCTGTCTCTGCCATAACTTGGTACATGCTCTTTTAGGGCAAAAGATGCCCACCTTGCTCTGTGCATATGGGTTGAAGTAAGCGATGAGGTGTTTTCCTCTGGGTGAGTATCTTTGGAGGCCAACTTAAAGGGACCAGTTGAATAGGGGCCTTTTAAAGGGCATGGGGACCTGACCTGAGAAGAGTGGACAGAAATGTCATGAAGGGGCCGAGACGATGCTTATGCCCAGCGCCTTCCCCAGTGTAGATCTGTTACAGGAGGATATTGGGCTCCACCGCAGCCTGAGTATTTCTAGTGGGGGTTTTTTTTGGTTTTGTTTTGTTTTGTTTTTGGCAAGACCGAGTTCCTCAATCAGGGCCGAGGGGTTGGCTAGTTGGGTAAGACTAAACTTAAACAAATGTAAAGCATCTGTTTGAGTCTGGAGGCCGGTTTGCTGCTTTCTACTCTGGCTGTCCTTGGGTGTGCTAACTGGCTGGGAGTAAACCTCGCACTCAGGCTAGGGGCTTCCAGAGGTTAGCAGGGTAGCACGTGAATTCTTTAGCAGGGCTCTTCTGTCTCTAGTCATCTGGATATCCTTCACTAGGCATTAGAATGACTACCTGTCTGGGTTTCAGGTTTTCAAAGGAAAAGTCCCTTGTTCAGCTGACCTTGTCCACTTTAGGTCGAAGTTGGGAAGTGGCAGGGTTGGAGCTGGAAAGGGCAGAGCTTTTCCAGGTGGTCTGTTGGATCACCGAAGGGGTCTGCAGGCATGCTGTCTTCCAATTGGAGTCCAGCAGCAAGAAGGCTGGGAGGATACACACCCCGGAGTTGGAGAGTTGCAGGACACTCCGAAAAAGAAGTGTGATCTTCTGGTTTGAGACTGAAAGGGAAGCAGGTCCGGGGGCATTGAGTCTTAACTGTAGGTGAACCCCAAGGAGGAGGAAGAGTTGACTGTGTCTAAAGAGCCCACAGAGGCTCTGGGGTGGGGGAGGGAGTCCCAGGCCAGTTTATGTTTTATGCGAAAGATAGGAAGGACAGAAAGAAAACCAAGGCCCACACCGGGAGAGCACACAGAGCTGTAAGAAAAGTCATCAGGAAGACAAAAGCCTGCAGTGAGCTCTGGATCGTGAAACACAGTAAGACCTGGGGCAAAGGTAGTTCCCTTGACGTTTTTATGTAAGGTAAGGAGGGAGCAGACAGGAAGCCAAGAGTACAGGAAGCCTTGGAATGAGAGAATGGAAATCCCAGGCGGGCGGCTTAGCTTCTGCTCAGACTGATGAAGTCCTGTCCAGAGGCTCCTTGAGGCTTTCTGCGGGTGGAATTGCTAGTCCTGGAGGAGCCACAGGGTAGGAGAGGTGCTGGGAGACTGCAGACAAACACCCCAGTTTCCAGCCGAGGAAGAGGGCTGGCGAAGAACTGACTAGAGTGCGCAGGCCTGACTTCGATCTCAGTCCGGGTTCTAGAAAGACTAATAGCCTGTATGCTCTCAGAGAAGAGAGAGGGATCATTGGTGGCTGTGAACTCAAAGAGCATGAGCTCTGTCAGGCTTACCTGTCCTCCATCCATTTAGCGTATCTGGATTTTTTCAGCACGGTTTTTGCCAGGCTTCCTTTGGATTCCTAGGGACCGGATGCCGAAATGTGGTTAGGGTGCTGGCATAACAGTATGCGGTCAGGTGGGATCCTAACTCCCGTGAGCAGCTGCTGCAAGGACCCGCTCCATCTGGGGACAGGCTTCCCCCTCAGCCTGTTCAGCGTTTCTCTGCTGAGGACATTTGGGGCTTGTCACGGTGAGCAGGTGCAGGGAGAAATGGAAGCTGGGAGGAATTGAACAGCAGGTAGGTCCGCTAACACTGGGGATCCACAGTTGTCTAGACGGGTTCGCTGATGGGCCGGGTCTAATGAGACTCTGGTTCTTAGCAGGGATACGTTTGTAGATGACTGTGTAGGTTCACAAAGGGCGGCAGAGACAGGGCCAGTCAAGAACTCATACGGACCTGGGGTTGTGGCTTATTGCAGCCTAGTGGCAGTTAGTGGCAGAAGAAGAGGAGCTCCTAGCACCCTGCGTGAAGGCTGGGGCTGCCAGGAGGGAGGTGGCAGCCCCGTTGACCTGTGTGTTGGCCAGCGCTACCTGGAGGGTTGCATTTGAGACCCCACCTTTTGAGAGACACTGGCAAACTGCGGGTTTGCATATCTAAAGTAACTAGATTAGAATTCGGAGGCGGTCATGGTGGTGGATAGAGTGGTGCTTATAATCCCCACGTTCTGTGTCTTTGAAGTAACTCTCTTGACGGTTCTGCTTTCACAGTCTCTTCCAGAGGGACCCTCCAGGGCAGGTGTTTTGTGTGGCTGGGCGGGGGGGGGGGGGAGCGGGTAGCCAGGAATGCCAGGCCAGTGAGTGTGTACTCGACTCAGTACTCTCTCTGCAGCGCTGCGCACCTGGCTGCTCCAGCTTCATTCCTGCAGTTGACTTGTTGACATTGACAGTACAGACTCAAGTCTAGTTCTGGGAGTGTTTTGATAAATGCTGAGTCAGGTAACCCCATCATCAGGATACAGAGCAGTTGGCAGATTCCTTTGTAACCTAAGGGGGCGGCTTCAGAGAAGAGCACTCTTCGTTTATGTGCTAGGCTGTTCCCAAAAGGATGCACAGAAGTTAGGAGAATGGAGTGGAATTTGAGCCTGCCATTCCAATCTGCTCTTGTTCTCTGCCCTGTGAGCCGTCTCCCCCACTTTGCTGTGATCTGTCCATTTTACAAGCACTTTATTTAATTTCTTTTTAAACAAGTCAGACGGGACAAGAGGCTGTAGTATGTAGTAGCTTCCTGGGCCTGGTTGTTCCAGCAGCCACAAATCGCCTCCTTCTCCACTGTAGCTCGAAGATGCTTTGCCGCCCTGCTGCGCCCTCCCATGTCCCTGGCCAGTAGCCAACCCAAAAAGATGTGAGGTTGGTCTTGTGCAGCTTCCTAGAAAAGGAAACGGTGACCCCAGGGATCATTGTGGATTCACCAGTTGGCCCACAGATAATATGTTTAATCATTTCTAAAGTTTTCCAGAAATACATACTTCTCTCTTAATCTAGGGGTCAGATCCTGTATGGCGGCTGTGGTCCTTGAGGAACTTCTCTCTTTGCACGTAAACCATAGAAAATTCTTGTTTAGCCTTGATGTCCACATAATCCGTAAATATGGCTTGCAGGAAACACTTTATGTGGAAACAAAACTATAGTCTTTGTTACTTTGATTATAAAGTTATACCTGTTCATCACAAAGTAAAGGCCTCTAAAACTTCAAATAATCTAGAAGTGTCAGGCACATGGGGCGCCTGTCTGGCTCAGTTGGTGGAGTATGTGACTCTTGATCTCAGGGTTGTGAGTTCAAGCCCCACATCGGGTAGAGAGATTACTTAAAAATAAAATCTTAAAAACAAACAAACAAACATGTCAGGCACAGGAGTGAGCGCCTTGTCTCATCCCCAGAGATGGGTAATAATTGGGATGTTTCCGAAGTTTTAAAATAGCGTTTTACGTAACGTGTAACTTTTCTTTTACAAGTGCCGTGGGTTCTTTTGCTCTGCTCTGACTTGCCCTTTTCACTCAATGATCTAGGTGATTTTTCCAAATGACTCATGCAGACTTCTCTTATTTTTAATGGTCGTGTAGTCTGTCATGTGAGGGGACCATTGTGTGTTTAACTAGTTCCCTGCTCCCAGATACGTGAGCTGGTTTGAAATATTTAGTGTTAGAAACCACTTTCCCACATCAGTCCTCCCAGGCACTCTGTTCCTTTTTGCCTCTTACTCTTTTTAGTAGTTGGAAATGGATCAGTGGTGTCCTGTTCCCCTGGCACCTCACTGCTCTGACCGCGTGTGGCCCAGTAGCCTCAGTAGGAACTGAGGACCTGGGGACTTGTTGGAAATGCAGATCCTCAGACCTGCCCCGGCCTTCTGGTGAGGGCCTGCGTTTCCAGTAGGCTCCCGGCTGACCCCCATGCACATTAGTGCTTGGACAGCACTGCTCTGGCACATCTGCCCGAGTGCAGTACCCCAGAGGTCACCAGCGGACGGCAGTTGTGGCCATGTTGTGGGGTTTCACTACTACCTGGGTTAGGATTTCTCTGCCTGGACACACTTGAATGCATTTAAAACACTTGCATTTAAAAGAGTACTGTCTTGCTCTCCTCGTTTATCTGCTTGGTTCGGAAACCATGCTGTGTCTGGCTTGTAATGTTTGAAGCACTTTTCTCTTTGAAGAATGCCTTCTCTCAATCTGTTAGTACCTATTATCTGCCCTGTATGGAGGGCTTTTTGTTTTGTTCTACATGTCTTTGTTTATGGGCCCCTCTGGACATTTTTAAAAAATATTTTTAAATTTATTTTTTATTTTTTTATTTTGAAATTATTTTTTTAGAGTGTGCGCGCGCGCGCGCGCGCGCACACACACACACACACACACACACACAGGTGAGGGGGGAGAGACAGAATTCCAGGCAGGCTCCACACCCAGCGCAGAGCTCGATGTTAGGCTTGATCACAACCATGAGATCACGACCTAAACCAAAATCAGGAGTCAGGCACTCAACAGACTGAGCCACCCAGGAGCCCCTAAGAATTTTTTTTTCTTTTTAAGTAATCTTTTTACCCAGTGTGGGGCTCGAACTCACGACCTCGAGATCAAGAGTTGCATGCTCTTCCAGCTGAATCAGTGTGCACCCCGGAACCACTAACTCTTGGTAGCTGTGTGCAAACCTGCAAAAGAATGAGCAAGAGATGGGTCTTTCTCTTCGCAGGGTCAGGTTTGGTTGTATTATGGCACTTGTTTTGTGTGGTCCCGCTCAGTCTTAGCTCAGTGAGCTAATCTTGCCATGAGCTAATCTTGCCATGAGACATGAGTAATCTTGCCATGAGACAGTGCTGGGTTGTTGCCACGGAAAGGAGAAGATGCCGAGCAGTCGGGGGAGACCTGCACCTGAGTAGCCCTTCCTGCCCTGTGTTGGAGTTACAGCTGGGGCCGGGGGAGGGCTGGGATGTCATGCTGTACAGATCCACCCTTAGGGCTGGCAGTGTCTGAAGAAGGCCTCAACCCTGGAAGTTGGAGACTGGATCCCCCAGGTCAGGGCGTGGCCTTGGGTAGGCTCCTCCCTTCTTGCGCTCAGTGGTCTCACCCGTTAAGATCAGGGCTGATCTCTAAGACTATGTTGGCCCTGTGACCTCACCTCTGTGTATGAGCTGTTTGTGTGCTTCATTAGGGTCTGGTTCTGTTCAAACAGTAAGAACTTTAATAGCATGCTCAGTTCTGTGGGCCTTACCAATGGAGAGACGGAGTGGCCCAAGTTGCACACGTTCTAAGTGGCCAAGCCCAAGCTCACACCTAGTCTGATCCTCTGCTCAGATATCAGCTCCTCTGCATTGGTGGGAGCTGCGGATATCAGATTGTTGGTTTTCAGCCCGCCTCTGACCTAGACCAGATAGTGGGCTGTTTTTCTCCCCCAAGTAATTATTGCCTGGCTTTTGGTAGAAAGGCTCCTGTGCCGTCTGTAAGCTAAAATCCACCTTCCTGCATGTCTTCCGTATTAGTGTTGCTTTCATGAGTCTGACGACTCTCATCTCTTAGTCCTTTTCATATATCTGAAGGTTAATTGCCATCTGGTAACACATAGTCCTTGGAGGAAGATGAGGCTTTAAGTACGTGAGAAAATAAGTTTTTTGAAATGTTACTGTTCCCATAACCGCTCTTGACGTGTATCCTTGCTGTGTATCTTTCTAAGAGTTTTTTTTACACCTAATAGCAGCTACCACTTGCTAAGCATTCTATATACCAGGCACAAGCAGGGGTGCCTGGGGCGCTCAGTTGGTTGAGTATCAGACTCTTAATTTTGGCTCAGGTCATGATTTCACAGTTTGTGAGTTCAAGCCTCATTTCAGGTGCTGAGCTGACAGTGAGGAGCCTGTTTGAGATTCTCTTCCCCCCACCCCCTCTCCCCCTACCCCCTCTCCCCCCTCCCTCTCCCGCTCACTTACATGTGTGTGCATGCTCGCTCTCTCTTTCTCAAAATAAACATTAAAAAAAGGCAGGCTCAAGCAGTAGCTGCCATGTGGGAACTTGCATTTTTTTTCTACCAAGTTTATCATGAGCATCATTCTAGAACAACTGATCTGCTTCTCCAGCATTATTGGGTGTCTAACCAGTTGCCTGCTGTTGAACATCGAGCCCATCTTTCCCTATTTTTCCGGTCATAAACAGTGGAAAACACCCCTCGGTTGCCATTTTGCGTGCACCTCAGCTAGGCTAGGTGCTGTGGGCCTCCCAGTCCTGTTTGAAGCGTCTGCCTTTCTCGTTCATGTTTGCACATGTTGTGCTGGCGGCGCTGGCTCAGCCCCTGAACCCAAGGAAGTTCCAGCAGAGTGTGGGGTGCATGGGTCAGGTGTGGTGAGAGCTAGGGTAGAGGGCTTTGAGTGCTGCTTCCTGAATTTGGATCTGACCTCAGGGTGGTAGAGGGCACTGCACCACGGTCAGAGTTGTGTGTCCGTGTTTGGCAACGGCGCAAAGGTTGGAGTGGAGCGGGAGAGTCCAGGTGGAGGGAGACTGAGTTGGAGTTTGTGGGAGAGCAAGCTGCTGGCAGCCTGAGGCAGAGCGCAGTAGCAGGGGGGCTGAGGGAGGGCCAAGGGGCGCAGGTGAGAGAAGGGGAGGAGCTAGTGGGGCTTCTAAGGCTGAGGGGCTGGCGGTTGTGTGTGTGTGGGGGGTGGTGCTCGCAGAGTGGCGGTGCCAGAAGAACCATGCATTGGAGGGAAGGGAGTCGGCAGGGCTTGCTGGAAGGAACGAGGAAGCTGGGTTCAAGGAGGCGAAGGGTGGCCGGTCAGCAGGATGGCGCGCCATGGGCCGTGGGCAGCTTCGTGGAGGGGTTGACGGATGGGTAGGGGCAAGTGCTGGCAGGGTGGCCACTCCCTGGGATTGAGATGCAGTGGAACAGAAACGGATGCCAGGAGAGGTAAGACTGGGATAGAGACCCAGAGACCGCAGGTTAGTGGATGTGGGGCCCACAGAGGAAGAAAGCAATGCTCAGAAGAGAGGCTGCTGGTGGCGCTGGCTCCGAGCAGGGCCAGGGTCAGGAGCATGTTGGCTGGCTGGAGTTGGGTTAAGCACTCCTCATAATTGGAGAAGAGGGCCTTAGGCTTAAAGAAAGTGTCACATCCTTAAACAAGCCTGCTCTTCCCTCCAGCAGTTGGCTTCAGGGGGTGGGAGCTGGGTGTGGGCTTTTGTCCCCTCTCTGCTGCATGGGGGCGCTGGTGCGGGCCTCTCCTTCCCTTCCCAGCTCCTCGTGCTCCTTTTCTCTTTGGGCTGGGCCGCAGAGTTGAAAACTGCTGTCCCGACCCAGAAGCCTAGAGGTGCTCTGCCATTTTTCCTTGTCCCATGTGATCTGTCCCTGTGGGTTTTTTTTTTTTTTTTTAATCCTGGTAAAGTACACGTAACGTTAACCATCTGAACCATTCTGAAGTGTACGGGTCAGTACCGTTGAGTCCATGCACACTGTTGTAAAACCAACTTCCAGAACTCTTTTCACCATACAGAACTGAAACTGCCCCCTTTGATGGCCTAGGGATCCTGCCTCCCGAGCCTGCCTTCCTCCTCATCTTTGGAACCACTCATGGGGGGACTGCCATCATCCCAGCTGGGCTTCCTGATGCTATCTGTTCTCCCATAGCCTGTCTCTCTTGCCCCGGACAAGTGATCTTCCTGACATGGAGTATTGATCCCGCCATTCCCTGCTTTCAGTGCCTCCATAGCACTTTTGGCGAAAAGGCTTGACAGCCAAGTCCTTTAGGATGTGATTCCTCCCTGCAGCCCTCTACAGTCTCTGCTTTGGTCTCTGTATGTCATGAGCTGGCTATGTGGGTCCCCTTTCCCAAGTATTTCTGTGGCGTCTGCCTACCACCCCACACTCTCCCCTGATGGCCCAGCTAACACCCGCCGCCTCTTCATGCTTTCCTGAGGCTTCTCTCCTGACTCTGCTCTGTGAGGCCCGCGCCGCACTCACTGTTAGCTGGCCTTGAGGGCTGTCCTCCAAGGCCCTGAGCAGCCTGTGAGGTGTGGCACAGGAACCTGGGCTCATCTGCTGCAGACTGGTCAGCTCTGTGCCAAGGGGCCGGGCCCATACCATGGGCCGCCCAAACCGTAGGAACTGAATAAGGTGTTGGGGGGGTTGGTGAGGACAGCTTTAGGTCTCTGTCCAGGTTGAACCTGGTGGACTGCCATGGCAGGTGTTCTAGATTCCCGAGCTCCCACAGTAGGGACCCCAGGGGTGTTAGGAAAACTGTGTGTGGACCCCCAGAAGGTGCAGATGCTTTTGTCCCTGGCACCACACTGGGGGCCTCTGGTCTGTGGCAAGGATATGTGCAGGTTGCCGCTTAGTAAAGATTTGGAAAGTGGGAGGCTCCATCCAGTCTATTAGTATCGCACACCCCTTTCCTCGGTCCCTGCTTCCCCACTTCGGCAGCTGGCCGTCATCTCTCTGGAGTCACTGGGACTGTGGCTGCACAGCAGCTCCTGCTGGGCTGTTGCGAGCGTTCAGAGGGCCCCGCTGTTTTCTCTGCTTTTGCTAAAATGTCCGTCCGGGTCAGGACCAAAGTAGTGCTCACCACTCAGACCCAGGACCCCTCGACCCCACGACGTGTAACGACCTGAATTTGGTCCACAGGGATCTCTTGTGTTCTGCGTACCCCTCTGGGTTGGATTGTGTCACTGCAGTCAGCCCAGATGGGGCTGCCCCTCTGCTTCTCTGCCAAGTTTCTCCTTACTGGCCACTGACTTGGCGGCTCGGTTGCCTGTTTGAAGGTGATCAAGCCCCACCCCCGCGTAACCCGCAGGGTAAAATTCATGCAGACTCTCCGAAGCAGTAAGGGCTTCTGCTCTGCCTTCGGGTCAGCGTTGCTTACCGCCAGTGTTTAGCTCTGCAGACAGTTGTTGCCTGTGTGGCTACCGGGCCTTGTGCTGGAGATGAGGGGAGCCGAGCAGGGCCCAGTGTCCTGCCTGGGCTCTGCTGCCCTGCCCTGACCATGGGCCGCTTCCCTCTCCCCCCGTAATGACCCGTGGTGGCCCTGAGAGGCAGGCTGCTGTGACCACAGTGGGTTCTGCAATTGGATATGGCTTTAGAAACCTGGGTCTGTTACTGGCAGTTCGGTGACCTTGGGTAAGTCACGTAAGCAACTTCCCTGAGCCCTTCCCTGTATCTGTAGAGTGAGAATGAGGGTACTCTTCTTGTCTGTTTGGTGTGAAGACAGAGGGGACTCAGGTGATGTTCTCAGCGTTGTTTCTGGCACGTAGGGAGTATTTAGTAGATGGTAGCTGTTCGCCACATCACTCCGAGGAGGGCTGGACTCTTGGGGGATTTTCCTCACTGTGTGGTAGGCTGTGCCAAGCCCAGGTGGAGAGTCAACCTCCTCTGGGTGGAGAAGGCCCAGTCTTGGCCCTCAGGCACCTCATGTCCCGGGTCCGGCACGGGGGTGGCGGAGTAGAGGGTTGGGGGAGGGCATCATCAGGGCACCCAATGAGGTGGTGCTTGGGGGCTCTCAGCCCGGGCCAAATGCTGGAACCGTCCCGGCTGCTGCTCTTTCTCTTGACCATTTACAGAGGCGGACTAGGAGGCCGGCCGAGCCCCCGCTCCCTGCCGCCAAGGTCCCCTCACTGTGGACTATTTTGAAGCAAATCCCAGATCTCTTGTTTATGTACAAAGCAAAATTTAGGTTTATCTCTTTGGAGAGAGGGAAACTTAAAAAAAATCATAAGCAATATTAACACCTCACCTGTAAGGACTTCACTGTGACAGCTTTGTCATATAATCTTGTTGGTGACTACTCTTGTCTCCCTGATTGCCTTGTAGGTTTAGGGCTGAGGTTTTTAGAGTTTGTCTGTTTAAATTGGTATCTAGGTGAGGTAACTAAGGGATTTTTAAAATTCTGATGCTCAGGCCTGCTGAATGATGGAGTGATTTAGGTGGCGGCCCTGTCACAGAAGGCTGGGCATGGGTTTGGTCTTCAGTTCCTCTTGCCCCACTGCTCCATCTGTGGCTGTATTGGCTGTGGGCATCTTTCTGAGAGTACCAATGGAAGAGCGCTGCCGACCTGGGCACCGAGGGAGTCTTTTACGGAAGTGCCCCCCCAAGGCCCAGTCCGCCCACTTGTAGGGGTGTGCGGTGTCCTGTGGGTGCTGGGCCAGGAGGGGCTCTGGTGGGGGGGCTGTGCTGAAGCAGGGGATGGGGAGTTCTCCACACACTGTCAGAAGGACCGTCTGACATGCCTTGGAATGAGCCTCGGCTTTTAAAACCCAGATTGTCTGCTCAGCTACTTGATTTGGTCTAAGGAATTCCCTTCCTTGGGCTCTGAGAGCAAATGGTGAATAAGCTCCTCCTTTGGGGCAGGACACCAAGCAAGCAGAGGTTCCTTCTTCTGGGGTCCAAGGTCATTGAAAACCTGGTATTCCAGGAGGGCCCCTTTCTGAGGCAGAGGGTATGGGAGCAGGGAGCAAGCTTCTGGATGCAACGGGACCAGTAGGGCTCCTGTAGGCCGGCACTGTCCTCTACTAGCTGTCTGCAGGGTGGAACTGCTCGTGCTGCCAAAGAGTGTGCTAGTGGGACTGAAGAGCTGGATTTGGCCATTTAAAGTCATTTTAATGTTTTTTAAACTGAAAAGAACGCGTGTGGCTGGTTGGTGGTCTTCACACCAGACCGTGTAGCTGAAAGCACTTCTTGTTCTTTAATTCGATGCCCCGGTCCAAGCGTGTTTCCCACGCTCCCAGCGCATCACGTTGGCTGCTAGAGGTTGCTGCCTTGTTGCCTTTGGACTCTAGTTACTACCATGCTGGGCACATCCAGGGCTGACAGCTCCCTCCCTCCCACTGCCTTGACTTCTTTGGTCCCCACGTGGACCACCGGCATGTTTGAGTCCTGGCTGTCTGCCCTCATTCCGTTGCTCTCTCTTCTCCAGGTTACACAGAACCTCTCAGATAGCTGGTTGCGAGATGGCAACACGGTAAACCCCCAGCAGCACAGCTCGCTCCTGTCCGTTGCTTCTCTTTAGCTCTGTGGGGTGGACAGCCACAGGCTTCCACCGAGGTCCCTTCTAGCTGGCTTCACTGGCCTAAGGGTGGAGGAGCACCACCTGGCTGTTGTTGCAGGCGCTGGCATTTACCCTGACCCTTGTGCCCCACCTCCCCATTTTCTACAGCCTCTGTGCTTGAGGGCTAAGAGGAAGGCCAAGTATGTATGCGAAGGTGTTTTCGGGGTGGCCCTTTGGGAAGACTCTGCTTGGATCTTGAGTCAACTCTTGCTGCTGTTTTCCAGGCCTTCTTTTCATGATTCCAGGCTTCTTAGGGTGTGAGTTTCCTGGGGTCGCTTCCACACTGTTACTTTTGTTCTACTTTCCCTCAAGGCTTTCCTAGGGCATCACCTGGCTTTTGGTTCCTCTCCAGGGTGGCCTTTTCCTCCTGTATGTATTTTCCTAGACAGGTGGGCTGGGGTCACCCAGAATCCACCCTCAGCCCTTAGAGAGCTCCTGTCTGGCTCCAGGCTGCAGTCAGCCTGGAGAGTCAACAGGTGGCACTGTGACACTGGCTTGCGCCCACTTGCACAAGGGCAGCAGAGTGAAGGGAAGTTGCCTGCCTACTTGTCCCCATAGTGGGGTCCTGGTGACTCAGTGACGCAACTCACCTGAAGGCATGGCACCCAGGAGATGCCTGGCAAATGCTAAGTGGACGGGATCTGCAACAGGGTCGTGGGGGTTGGGGGGGATATTGCCACAACCATGGAATATTCCAGATGGCCCTTGAGAGGACCCTCCCCTTGTGCCCCACTTCCTGTTAAGCCCAAGTCTGCCTCCCCCATTTGCCCAGAGGAGGGAGACAGGATTGGTGCAAAGTACATAAGAACCACGTCTTCCCCACTTGATATGGTTGGCGCTGTTTCTTTAGTGTCCACACAGAGAGTGTTTCTCCTGCGTTCCCTTGTTTACTCAACCTTTTATAAAAGCACGAGAGCTCTGCTCAGTGTCCAAGAACATCTTATAAGAAAGCTGAGTTGAATTCAGGTATTTGGGGATGACATTTGTCTGCCAAGGACACATCTGGATTTTCTTAAGGTTTGTGCAGTGGCTTTTCCTTCTGTCGCTGGGTGCATTTCACCTGGACTCTGGGCCCCTCTGTCAGCCTTGTACTTTTGGGAAATCCCTTTGGCTCCTGGGTTCTCATGTGTTGTCCAGACATGGATGGCTAAGAGCAGTCATGTGCATCATAGTTCTTGGGCAGTGGAGCAGAGTGTGATGGAGGGTAAGGGCCAGGAGACAGAGAAGAGTGCATCAGTCTTTTGTCCGGGCTGGCGTCTCTTACTTAGGCTTTTGAGACTTGGAGATTCTGAAGCTGAGCTCCTCTGTGTCTGCTCTGTCCTGGGTCTGGGGCCTGACGGAGACTCCGAGCACTGAGGGAACACACAAAAGGACACGTTGATGTGCCATGCAGGGGGAGAGTCACCTCTGGATCTTGACGGCCAGGTTGGAGGCAAGAGCTCAGGCCCAGTATGAGGGGGCAGTTCCAGAAGGCCGGCTCCTGGGCTCGCTGCTCTTGGCTTGGCCCCGGGCCCCCCCCCCCCGGCTTTGGTGATGAGTGTTTTTCCACCTGCCTGTTAGCTACCACTGTAGTCACAAACCTCGCTTGCTCCTCAGAATGGTCTTACGTGGCATCTCTTCACCGCTGTTTCCTGTCCCCCCGTTGCTCAACTGAATGGCAAGTTCCGCGTCTGCCTGTGTCCTTGTCAGTGTGGCTGGGCTGAGGGACAGTGGAGTTGGTGTGGGGGTGGAGAGCCAGGGCCCAAATGAACACTCAGCAGCAAGGCTACAGAGTGACAGCAGCACGGCCACGTGAGGGTGTGCAGAGGTGCTGTGGGAGAACCAGGAAAGGAGGACCCTGGAGGGTCAGGAAAGGCTTTTTGGGGAAGGTGGTGGTTGAATTGGATGCGAGTTGGCAGTAGGCATTCTGAAACAGAAGAGGAGAGGCTGCTGCAGGCTGGGGTGCGGTGGCCTGGAGAGCAGGCGAGCGAGAACCCAACATGTTCCAAGAATGGTCAGCCATTTGGTGTCACTGGAGCAGAGCCTCCGTGGGTGGTGAGAGGAGAGAGCCCAGGGTGGGACTGGCATCAGAGGGCTTGAAGCAGAGGAGTGACACGATCAGATTGTGCTGGAGAAAGACCACTCTAGCTTGCTTCTGGGGTGTGGATTGCAAAGTCATATGATCATGGATAGGGAGGGAGGCTATCAGGAGCTGTTAAAATCACCCAGGAAAGGAGTATTGAGGCCATTGCCATTGACAGCGGGGACGACTGGGAGATTGTCTGTAGGTGACGTGGACGGGACTGGGTGGGGGGTGGAAGGAGAAGGGTGTAAGGTGGCGTGCGGGCAGAATGCGGGTAGATTGGCGATGCCCTTCAGCACAGTGGGGTGCAGGGACGGCCTGCCCGTGGACACACTGAGCTGGGCTTTGTTTCAGGGCCCCTGCGGAGCCGCCCTTTAGTAGGCAGTTAGATGTTGGGGTCTAGCGTGAGATCGACCCTGTTGGTGGGGAGTTCGGTGGGTGGTGAGGGTTGCTGGAGTCCAAGGCAGGAGAGACTCCCACGAGGAAGGCAACCTGTCAGCTGCACGAATAAGCGCCCCTGGGATTCCAGGGCCCTCCTTTGATCTGGTGGTTAGGCCAGAAGCTGTCCTTCCAGTGACTTGGCCAGGGCAGGTCCTAGGTTAGTGGGCTGCCGAAGCGAGGGAGGGAGGGAGGAGGAGAGGAGGGGCTTGGGCCAACAGGAGGGAGAGCCCTTGAGAGCAAGGTTTCTGGAGGGAGGGGTTACCAGAACCGACCAGGGCAGGGTTGGAGGAACAGGTCTAACAGGGAGCCAGTGGACGAGAAATCAGGGGCTGGGGCGGGGTGCGGGAGGGTGCCTGCCCTGGTGGCTCCTGTCCCACACCAAGGGGGTGATCCTTACTAAGGGCGGCGAGCTCGGGTGGGGCCAGAGCGGGCTGAGGTTTTGGGAAGCTCCTTGCATGGCTCTTGTGCTAGTTTCCGGGTTTTCCCCGGGCCCGTGTTAGTAACCCTGCTTCTGAATAGCTGGGGACCGGCTGGGAGGGTGCTGAGGAGAGCTGAGCTCCTGCTGCGTCGCTACCGTCATCACCGCAGTCACTCTGGACCCAGCTTCCCTGGATGACTGGGGGGATGGCCGTGGTCACTTAGAGTGCTGCTGGAGCCCCGCTCTACGTCAGCCATTTGCCTGGCCTTGTGACAGGGTGTGTCATTCTTGGGCTTACTTGCCCCATCTTTGCCTGCTGGGTCCACCAGGTGGCACATGTGCCCTCCCCCCAGGCTGTGTCCATCTAGGAGGAGGGGCCTCCTCCACATCATCAGAATCTGCTCAGAGCTGCCTGAGCACACCGTGCTGGGAGGTTTCGGAGGTTGGGGCTTAGTCAGACTTGCCTTTCTTTCTGGGTCCTTCCAGTGATTTCCGCCCTGCTGACATGAGTCAGGTGTGTTGCTTTTCTCTGGCTTCTGGGGTGCTTGGGAGTTCCTTCCACTTCCAGGGCTCCAGCCCAGTGGGGGGCAGGCTGGTGTATAGTCAGGGGCTGAGACAGGGAAACCTGAGCCCCAGGCCACGAGGTCCCAGCTGCTAATTTTAGAGAGCACATGTCATTGGAAACTCTCCCTTCCTGCCAGGAACCAGCAGCCTGGCTTTCCCCATACTGCCAGGGGCCCCTGGAGCCTCTCTGCAAACCAGGAAGCATGATGGCCATGTGAGGGTGTGCCCTGTGTGCCCACCTCCCCTACCCCCTACCCAAGTGCTTGTTCATGACAGGGACTCTGCCGGGGGCCGGTGCCAGCAGGGGAACTCAGCCGGTTTCTATCCCCATCCCTTCGGGCCGTCTGAGCAGCAGGTATCCAGGAGAACCCTGCGAAGGCTGGCAGGTGCTCGGAAAGGATGGTCTGGGAGGCTGCCTTGTCTCTTCTGAGAAAGCACTTTGTTGTGGAAACACCCTGCACAAAGCAGAGTCTTTCCCTGTTCCCCAGGGGTGCCCATAGGTGCCTTCCTCGTAGCTGTGGCTGTCCTGGGCCTCTGTCCCAGGTGTGTGGGACCCATCCCATTTGTTACTGTTGGAGCTGTGCCTTTTCCCGTTCCCCTCTCCTCCTGTCAGGTAGCATCTCAAGCACAGGGGTGGCCGTCGTGGAAACGAAGCAGCCTGTGCCCCCAGCTGCCGCCTGTTTGCCATTCGTTGGCAGGTCTGGACCTGAGGTGTATGTCTGGGCCCTGATTCTTCCTTTTCTGCTTCCCTGGCCCTGGGAGACCTTATTGTGACAATATTCTCTAACAGCTGCCTGTAGTCTGTGCTTAGGAAGGAGGCTGGGGAGAGAAGAGAGTCCTTTCTGCCTTTCCTCATTTGGCTTGGGAGCAGTTCCCTCCAAATGCAGAATGGGTGGTGGTTCCAAGCTTGGAGCTTGGGGTCAGAGAGACTGGAGTGGGGATTTCTGCCTTGTCCATTTTTGGCTCTTTACTTCTGACAGTTGCTTCAGCCAGTGTCCCCTCTATGAAACGGGGGTAGTGGTCCTACTACCACTATCAGGTGGGTGTGAGGATTTGGCCCAGAAGTTGGAAACGGCCCCAGATGCTGGCTGCTCTTGTCGTTTATCATGACACGTCTGACTTCACAACAAGGAAAATGGTGCTGTGGCTTCTCTGGAATACCCAAGCCCTGACCAGGGAAGGGCCAGGTTCAGGTTCCTCGGGCCATAGCTAGGCCTGGCCTGGGGTATCCTGTCAGTGTGCTGCTTTCCACACCATTGGGACTGAAGGACAGCCCTAGGGCTTCAAGCAGCTGTTTTGGGGCAGTATTAATCATTCTGGTGGCAGAAGATGGCTCGTAGGCTCCACCTTTTCCCTTGTGTTGCCAGATCCAGTCTGGCAGCATCCTGCTTGGCTGCCCTGGCAATCTAAGAGGACAGGTCTAGGCTGGAGGCAGGCTTGGGGCAGGAGCAACCAAGAGAAGATCATGCCAGCCGCTTTTCCTGCTTTCTTTTGCTCACTTCTCCCTTTTTCAATTGCAGCTTGCTTAGACGCCTGGTGACTCTCATCTCCCAACAGGCCACACTGCTGGCCTCCAATGAAGCCTTCAAAAAACAGGCAGAGAGTGCTAGTGAGGCGGCCAAGAAGTACATGGAAGAGAATGACCAGCTGAAGAAGGTGAGTTCTGCCTGCTGGACTCTGTCAACGTGACATTCCTTATGGGCCACAGCGTCACTGTCGGCCTTTTGGGCTGGGGAATGGGTGACGGTGCTGGTGTTGGCAAAGCTGACGAGTTGGGTAGAAGGAAAAGGGGTGCTTCTCAGCGGGGGCATGTATGGGAGGGCCTGGGGGAGTCTGCAGGAAGAGGGGCACCCTTGTTGCTCCCTTGTCTCTACGTGCTACACGCAGGCCAGAATTTTTCCTGATAACACTGATGCTCTAATGAGCCGAGCCCTGTGCTGTGAACCATGGGCAGGCTAGCATAGAAGAATGCAAGGTAAGGCCTGTGGTCTCTGGAGGATTGTATCAGCTGGGGACAAGGCAGGGATGGGGGGGCAGTCTTAAAAGGTTTGTCTGAGGAGGTGAAGTGTCTGTGGAGCTGGGAAGGAGATGGATGGATGGACGGACTTGGACTAATGGACAGGATAGAATTGCATGGGCAGGGATGAGTTTGGGGCTCCTTGGCCAGAGCGAGCTGTGGAGCCTGGGCAGAGGAGGGGAGGGCATTGGTCAGTTGGGAGTGACTGGCAGAAACATCCACATGACAGCAGATAGAATCATCAGACGGAGGTAAACTGCAGAGCTCCTGAGAAAGAGAGGTCGGGGGTGTGGCCTGTGGAGTGCAGCAGGTGGCCGTGCTGGCCCTTCCCTGTGCCTGGTGGCTGGGAAGAAGCAGTGGCCCAGTTCTGTGCTGACATTTCTGAAGGGGCAGGTGCCTGGGACAGCTTGAGGAATCACACTCAGTGGGGAAGACAGAGCTGGATCGCCTGCCCCCCTCCCTCCCTCCCTCCCTCCCTCCCAAGTAACCCGTGCCTTTGGCGTTCTTCCTAGGAAGCTGCTGTTGGCGGAGTCAAGTTGGATGGTAGGGATGCCGAGGAGAAGGTGGAAGAAGAGAACAGGAGCCTGAAGGCCGATCTGAAGAAACTGAAGGAGGAGCTGGACATCAGCAAGCAAAGTGAGCATTGTCCTCAGGTGTCCCCCAGCCCCTGAAAGTCTAGAACTTCCACCAGTGGTGACTGTCCCTCTGTTGCCAAAGTGTTAATAACAAACTCACACTTGGGCCTAGGAGCTGGCTGAAAACAAACAAGTGGTACCCTGCTTGTCCAACCCAAACACCCGGGCTCAGCCCCAGCTGCTGGGGCTCAGTGGTATATAGTGTGCGTCTGGGGGCCTGGGGAGCTCCGAGTGCTCGTAGACTGATTCCGGAGCACCTCAGTCATCACCAGGCCTGGGGAGGGGTGCTCTGTGCAGGAGGTGGCATCCTCAGGGCCTTTGGGGCGGGGATAGAAAGAAGCCACACCAGAGCTGCTTGCAGTGTTCCCTGAAAAACCTGCTGTGAGTTCGTCTGCTCCCTTCCTGAAGGCCCCACCTAACACGCCTTTTGCTCTCAGCTTGGAGGATGGGATTCTGCTGCTCCCTGCCTCCTGCTCTCACCTCAGCGCTCTCAGACTGTTTGTCCCACACCCTCAGCCTCCCCGAAGTTACCCATGCTGAGAGCCACTTGGAGTCCCTCCATCAAAGGGGCGAGGGGGTCCTTGGTGTTGCCCCACTTCCCGCAGCCATGTTGGCTAGCCCTCCCCCACTTTGGGGGCTCTCATGGCAGCCGGCGGGGAGCTTTCTTGAGAGGAGCCGTCTCCTAGACAACCTCAGTGAGGAGAGATTCCGGCCTGTATCTGGTGTCTCCTGCAACTGGGTTTTTTTCTCCCTAATCCCTGTCTTTTCCGTTCCCCTTTCTCCTCACTTGCATCACCCCCAGAACTAGAAAAAGCTGAAAACGAGGCTGTGGCCATGCGGAAGCAGTCTGAGGGCCTCACCAAGGAGTATGACCGCCTGCTGGAGGAGCACGCAAAGTTACAGGTCAGCACGCTGTGGTCTGCTCTGTTGCATCGGATCAGAGCCCCCTCCCCCAGCCCCCGGCAGGGCCTTCGAGAGACCCGGGTGGCGGGCTTGCTGCTTTGTCTCCCGCTCCCCTCCTCTTCCTCCATTGCTGCTGAGGTGGGTCTAGAGAAGAGCCTGCCAGGCAGTGCCAGTCTGGGCCCAGCAGATGGAACCTGTTTTCGGGCTAGAGGGATGTGGCTTGGCAGACGGCAGCAGCTTGCTAAAGTGGCCTCAGCCATGGGGTGGGCCCTCTGCACCGCGGCCGGCCCAGCCTCATGCCTGGTGTCCGTGCCTTTGAGAGGAGCTCTTACCTGCGGTGTGGGGCCCCTGATTCTAGTCCAAGTATACTACCGGGAAGCTCCAGGACTGACGGCTCTTTCTATACGTGGGGCTGTGGGGTGATACAGGGCCCACCACCTATCCCCCACCCCAGGTTCTGAGTCCTCAGATGATACGATTTGGAAGCTCAGGTGGCCCAGAAATTGGGCGTGAGGGCCAGGTAAACACCCCTAAGTTCTGAAAATTGGCCTTGTTTGGCCCAACAGTGGGTGATGAGGAAGGGCCCTGGCCCCAGAGGAGGACTGATGGCCTCAGTGTAGGTCACTAGCAGGACCTGTAAAAGGCATGCAGAATTGGGCAGGACCCGAACTGGGACTTGGGAGGGACTTGAATGCCGAGTCCACCATGGTCCTGAGACGGGCTGTTGGTGTGGGGTCCTGCGCCTCTCAGAGAAGAGTGACAGCAGAGGCTTCCAGCTGCACCCCCCCTGCTTGGCATTAGGGTCACAGCCTTTGGTAGAGCAGGGCCATTCCCACCCTGGCAGGACTTTGAGTGCGCTGAAGGTGGGGTCCCTTGCTCACCTGTTACCTGTCATTTGGGGAGAAGGCAGCAAGCTGGGCCTTTGGGGTGGAGGGGCTAGAGGGTGAAGGGGAGGGGTGCACCCTGCCGACCCCTTGCCTTGTGGTTTCTGTCCCTTCCAGGCAGCGGTAGACGGTCCCACGGACAAGAAGGAGGAGTGAGGCCGCTCCTCCCTGCCTGCCACCTGGCCGGTGCCCGCTGCTGCCGCCTGCGGCCCGGCCTCGCTGGTTACTTCGGTTCGCCCCTACCCGCTTCCCATCCCCTTGCACAGCTTACAGTTCCACGCTGTCCTGGCATACCACAGGGGACCTGGTTCTGCCTGCTCAGGATGAGTTTGCTACCTCCTGGCCGGCCAGGCACGAGGCAGGCGTTGCTTCCCTCTGGGTTTGAGCCTCTTTTGTGTTTCATGTTGTTCGGGGCCCCTTGTCTCTGGTCCTGCAGGTGGGGGGGATGGAGCAGGCAGAGTATATTTTCTCTTGGGGGCAATAAAGGTTGTTATTATGCAACCGTGCTTCATGTGTGTGACTGAGGCCACCAGAAGGCCGCCTCCGCCTCCCCTCATGGGAGTGACCAGGAAGGTAGCAGCATGTAGCTCTGAAAGAGACCCTCAGGCTTTGGTCCCGAAGGCCTTCAGGTTATTTTTTTCCAACTTGTTCTAACCCTTAAGGGCTCCCTCATCCCAGGCTCGGCCCAGGCCCACACTTGCTCTCTGTCCCTCTGCCTCCTGCTCCCCAGGCAGGCCCTATTTTATGGCCAGTTGGGGCGCGTCTGACCTGTTGGGTTGGCCACTGGGCCCAGGGAAGCCTGAGAGACTCAGTAAACTGGTGGGGCTTCCGGGTGGCAGACTTGCCCGCCTCCTCTGAGCCTGTTTCATCACATTGTAGGACAGAACGTGGCAGAGTGCCACCAGTCACTCCCTGCCCCATTTCCTCCTGAAGGTTTGCAGTATGACCTCTGACTAATGCCTGCTAAGGCAGGAGACTTGCCCTTGACGGTCACCTATGACTGGCCTAGGGTAGAGCTAGGTAGTGGGGAGGGTGCCCCCTCTGCTGCCTGCAACCCTGGGAACGTGTGGGTTGTGCTTACCTGCTTGGAGAGCCCACTCGTGCAGCGGGCTCCACCTTGGCGTTTCCCCCCCATCCCCCGACTGGCTTCAGCAGGTGGCCTGTGCTGAATAGGGCCTGGTACTCAGGAGCAGCCTGAGCCCAGGGCAGGGGTGGCTGGGGCTGCTGTTGTCCCTGTCTCCGCTGCAGTGCTCATCCTCTGCAGGTGCAGGAGGAGCAGGTTGGAGGGGTTTTCTTTTGGAAGGGGGGTGGTGGCTAGCTTGTACTCACATTCCTCCTGACCTGGCCAGGCCCGGGCCTGTGGCTGCCTTCTCCAGTGTCCCTTCCCCATGCTCTCATGAGCAGTGAGGTGGTGTCTGGTGGGGGGGGGGGAGGGTGGACTCTGGGTGAGGCTCTTTGGTTGCTATGCTAAGGCTGAGTCCCACTTTTCCAGGAAATGTTCCCTGACTACCTTGCCCTCCCTTGAGCTTGCTCTTCTGTGAACTTCTAGAGGCCAGAGTCCAAACAGTGTGTCTGTGGGTTCTTCCCTGGCCAACTTCGGGCAGCCCCTGGGCCCCCTCAGTGTCAGGCCCTGGACTAGGCAGAGAGGAGAAAGCTGCACCAGGCTGCTTTTAGAGTACCCTCTCTGGGGGGCGGGAAACAAGACAGTGCTGGGGGTAACAGCCTGGACTGGAGGGCCACCATGGAAACTTTCCTAGTAGCCTTATGTTCGAGTAGGGCTGTGTCCCCCTTTGCCTCATGGTGTCCTCTATCTTGCTCTTGGCTGTGGTAGGCCATTGTGCACCACAGGCCCGGGCTGATTCATTCCCTTCCCCGTCTCCCTCTAGATTGTCAGACCCCATGTCCTAAGCCCCTACCACAGGGGCAGAATCCTGAGTAAATGGGGACTACTCACTGCTCTCAGGGTCCCAGCCACGCAGTCCCAACTTCTGTTGACTTCTTTTTTAATGATGTTGATGTTTTCTGAGTCTTTGGTGGCATTGTGGCAGGTGGCTCATAGGCCATTTGGCAAGAGGTGCCGAATCCTGGGCCAAGGCCTAGTCGTAGCTGGAGGAGTGGAGATGGTAAGGAGTTGGTGTGAGCCCAGGGTAGGGAGCGGAGTGGGCCTGAGGGTGACACTAGGCCGCAGGCCCCGTTCTGTGGGTGCGGAGGCAGGGACTGTTGATGGAGGAGTGAACGGGGCAGGGCTAAGTGTGAGGGGCCTGGGTCATGGCTCACATGCTGCAGGGCCATGCCGAGTCCCGCTGGGAGGCACCTCCACATGCCAGCACAGGCCTGGGTTGAGTTGCAGTCGGGCCTGCTCAGCCAGTGCTCCTTTCTGAGTTCTCTGGGGACCAGCCCCCATCCAGGTTCCTGGAGACCATCACAGCATGGCTGGTGGCGGCCTCACAAGCCAGAGCCCCCCTTGGCTGTATAGTTGAGTGCTAAAGCCCCTCCTGCTCCATAAGGGGACCAGGCCTTGCTGAAGAGCAGGGACTGGCCCAGGAGGGGCGCGGCGTGGAGCAAGCTGGTACTCCTCTCTGAGCGGCCACCACCCCTCCGCAGGCTGGCATCCGTGAGCACCACGCTCCCAAACCTTGACCCACCATCCTTCTTTCTCTGCGAACGTGACTATGTACCTCACAGAAGCCGACTCATGCTGTGTGTTTGTGTCTGGCTTCTCTCCCTCAGCATGATGTCGTCAAGGTTCAGCCACGTTGTAGCAGGCATTAGTTTCTTTCTTTCTTTCTTTTTTTTTTTTAAGTTCTTATTTAGGTAATCTCTACCCCCAACGTGGGGCTCGAACTCAGGACCCTGAGATCAATAGTTGCATGCTCTTGTGACCGAGCCAGCCAGGTGCCCCAATTTTCTTTTCTTTTTTAAGGCTGAATAATATTCTATTTTATGGATGGACCACATTTTGTTCATCCATTTCCTCCCATCCATGGACACTTGGGTGGTTGTTTCCACCCCTTCTTAATACTTTTTTTGTTTTTAAATGTTTGTTTAGTTGTGAGAAAGAGACAGCATGACGGGGAGAGGCAGAGAAGGGGAGGCAGTGTGAGTGGGGGAGGGGCAGAGAGAGGGAGACCCAGAATCCCAAGCAGGCTCCACCCAGGCTCTGGGCTGTCAGCACAGAGCCGGATGTGGGACTCAGACCCACGAACCATGAGATCATGACCTGAGCCGAGGTTGGACCGACTGAGCCACCCTGGTGCCCTCCCCCCACTTCTTTTTAATCCCGCTCCAATCAGGCTGTTGCACATATGCCCGACCCTGTCTTGTGCAGGTCTCCAGGATCGTGCTGTCAGAGGC
Organism: Cryptoprocta ferox; assembly: GCA_028646485.1. Classification (NCBI taxonomy): domain Eukaryota; kingdom Metazoa; phylum Chordata; class Mammalia; order Carnivora; family Eupleridae; genus Cryptoprocta; species Cryptoprocta ferox. The sequence continues at coordinate 1,739,315 of CM053579.1, forward strand.
CCTTGACCATCAACAGCACCCCGGGGAGCTGATCACTTGCTCCTCCCTGACCACCCCCTGCCCGCCCCGGGTGTGTGTGTGTGTGTGTGTGTGTGTGTGTGACCACCCCCTGCCCGCCCCGGGTGTGTGTGTGTGTGTGTGTGTG
>CM053579.1:1739959-1769444 GCA_028646485.1 Cryptoprocta ferox
TGACGACGCCGGGGACCGAGGAACGGCGAGGGGAGCGAGGCCCGTCCCTTCCAGCTCCCCTAGGGTCGGGGCTGGGGGCTCGCCGAGAGGACAGGCAGGGCCCGGGAGTGGCCCCTGCCCTGCATCCCCCCGGGGCCGGGCCCCCGCACACGCACCCCCGGGCCATCCGGGGAGCCCACAGAGAGGGACGGGCAGGGCCTGGCCCGGAGACGCCTGACTCACTCCCAGAACTCGATGACAGGGGACCGGCGGTCAGCAAGCTGGTCACATGTGAGGTTGGCCAGGCTGGCATTGGCACAGTCTTCATGGCGGAAGATCTCCACACAGTCAGGAGTGTTCCAGGTATGGCCACATGTGGCCCAGGGCAGCGTGGTGGTGAAGGACTTCACCAGGTAATAGAAGCCCCAGGCCAGCACCATGATGTAGTAGGTGTTGCAATAGAAGACGATCACCATGGAGGCGTAGCCCAGGCCTGGGAAGGAGGAGTTTCTGTGTGGGCTCTTCTCTGGCCGCTCCGCACCGCCCCCCTGATCTACCCTACCAAGCTCAGAGAAGTCTCTGGAGCACGACTGAGATGTGGTGGGAGGATGGTGGGGAGAAAGGCAGATGCAGAGAGCCCCCCGGACCCTCACTTGTCCACGCGTCCCAACACCGGAGGGTTGGGTCGAGGTTCCTCCCTCGAACCCTCCCCTCCTGCCGCAATTGGAGCCTCAGCTCCTGTGAATTCCCTAGTCTCATACCCCTGTCCCCTTCTCCTCGGTCCCACTGCCACCATAGCGGTTGACTGAGGGCCAAGCCTCCACCTGGCCCCCCAGTAGGCCTCCATTACTCAGCGGCTGGGGGCATTCTGGTGACCTGGGGTGGTGTGGGAGACAGTCACTCTCTCAGCAGGCAGCCGTGGCCGGTCACTTCGCCTCTCTGAGCCCTGGCCTCCCCAGGGTCCCTCCTAAGGCCTTGAGAGATAATAGGGGTACACTGCCCACACCCAGAAGGAGCTCTAAAGTGACTTTTGCCAATAGTCCTTCCCTTCAGACCGTGAACTTCCCATGGCTCCTGCCCCAGGTCCTTAGGCTGGCCCTCTGGCCTTGGGAGAGGTGGCCCTGGCCAGCGTCTCCTGCCGTCGGCTCTCGCACCCTCTGCTCGGGCCCGGTGAGCCAAGTAGGCATGGCAGGGTCTTTTCCCAGCTCTGCTGGGCCTGGGCGCCCTCACCCTGGTGGAGAGGCCAATCCCTGACTCCATTCCCCGCAGGCCCAAGGTCACTGGGTGGTCTGCAGATCCTCCAGCTTCCCACTCATGACTTGGGGGGCAACCACCCCAGCCTGGTGCTCAGATGAGACAGGATTTCTCAAGTGGGTGCCAGCTTTGCCCTAGCAGTGAGAAAGGGGAGGGGTCGCCGAGGGAGAGGGCAAGCGGGACCAGCCTGGGGCTGCTCACCTTTGAACAGGGGGCAGATGTTCCAGACATTGATGCTGCCGGCCTTCATGAACTGGCCCAGTGAGATCTCCAGGAAGAAAATGGGGATTCCTCCGACCAGGGCGATCAAGACGTAGGGGATAAGGAATACACCTGGGGGAGGAGGAACACAGGGTGGGCACTTGCACAGGGCAGCCCCTTTGCCCCTGGCTGGCCAGCACAGCTTTCGGAAGCTGTGGGAGGCCAGGGTGGAGCCAGCTGCCAGCTCCTCCCTGGCCCCATCCTAACTTCCCACTGGGTGAATCAGTGCAGCGGGTGGCCACTGACTCAGAGGTGCAAGGTGAATAGCCTTGCTGGGAGGAGGGGTTGGAGTGTTGGGAGGGCTGTGGCTGTCCCCCGGCCCTTACCGCCCTGTTTCTTGGGTTGGGGGAGCCCTATACCCACAAGGCTTCTGGCCCCACCATCACCAAGGGTGACCTAACAGGCAAGGAGGACACATACAGCCTCGTGTCGCAGTTCCCTGTTTGCTAGACAGCACGGGAAAGCGGTGAGGCCACGTGGATGCGTTCGTGTGAGTGCGTGCGTGCGCCATGGCTGACCCTCTGGCCTGGAGGCCTGTCTGGCTTGGGCAAGGACAGGGAGCCTGGGTTTCCCTGCACCCAGGCACTTGCCTGCAAGCATGAAGGTCCAGGGAAGAGGGTGGGTGGGTGGGTGGCAGTCTTCTGCCAGGGGGCACGGGAGGGGGTATATCTGGAGGTGTCGGTGAACAAAGAGAGGGAGACAAGGTGGGGTAGTACGAGCTCTGGTGAGCCCGGCTCTGGACGCTGCCGGCAACATGGGGCCAGAGACTACAGGCCAGAGGCGGGGGGGAGAGGGGGGGTAAGGGGAGCTGGGCATCAGTAGCCCCTGTCTGCTCCCCTGTCCTCTCCAGGCCCCTTGCAGTTGCCCCAGCTCAGCTCTGCATTACTCAGAAGTTGGGCTTGGCTGCAGCTTGCCTGGCTGCTGGTCCCAGCATCCTTCTTGTGTGTGACCTTGGGCCAAGGCCTTCGCTCTGGGCCTCAGTTTCCCACCCATCATCCAGTCACCGTGGCTTTCCCCCCAACCCCAGTGCTGCTTTGCAGTCACAGGACACACGGTGGCTATCGCTGTTGCTAAGCTGGGCCCGGGGCAGGCGGGCATGGGGTATGCGTGCAGTGTGTCCAGCGGCGGCGCCAGGCGGCCCAGGCCGCAGGCTACCCAAGCCTGGCTCAGGCACCCAGTGTTCCAGGCCCAGGCTGGAGGGGAGGGGAGGGGAGGGGAGGGGAGGGGAGGGGAAGGAGAGGAGAGGGGAGTGAGGGGAAGAGAAGAGAGGGGAGGGGAGGGGAGGAGAGGGCAGGGGGAGGGACAGAGTAGTCCATTGTGTGTGTGTGTGTTCGTGTGTGCACACGTGGGGGCCCCACACAATGTGCCACTTGTGTGCCTGACCAGCGGGGGCAGCCTGGGCTCCTCACCTCTGGGAGCCCCCCCCAGGGGGTAGGCATCGCCTTCCCACCTCAGTGGCCAATCACTCCCGGGGCCCCTGCGCCAGGAGTCTGGGGGGAGGCAGTCCCGGGGCTTCGGCAGTTGGCTCCCCGGCCCCCTCCCCCCACACACTGCCAGGCACATGACCGGCTAGGGGGGAGGAGGCCGCCAGGCTGGGCCACCGAGCGGCAGCGGCCAGCGAGGGGCGGTCTCCAGCACCCCCTATCCCGGACTTCGGCCCCGCGCCCCAGTGGGGCGGGCGGAGGACGGGGCCCCCGGCGAGGAGGAGCAGGGACGCGGCGGGGCGGGGGCGCTCACCTCCGCCGTTCTTGTAGCACAGGTAGGGGAAGCGCCACACGTTGCCCAGGCCCACGGCGAAGCCCACGCACGACATGATGAAGTCCATCTGGCGCGTCCAGGTCTCACGCGGCGGCACGGCCAGGCGGCCGCCGGGCGCCCCCAGGCCCGAGGGGCCGTCGCCCTTGGCCGGGGCCCCGTCGGGCCCGGGCGCGATCAGGGGGCCCTTCTTCTCGTCGCCGGACACGCTGTAGATGCCGTTCTCGGCGCTCTTCTTCGCCATGGCCCCGGCGGGCCGCGCGGCCGGGCCGGGGGGCGCGGCGCCTCGCGGGGGCGGGCGGACGGGCGGCGGAGGGCGCCGGTGGCGCTGGGGGGCCCCGAAGGCGCGGGCCCGCCGGGGGCCGGGGGCGACCGGGCCGGGGGTCGGGGAGGCGGGGCGGCGCGGTCAGAAGCAGTCCACGAAGCACTTGAAAGTGAGCCTGAAGAATCTCATGTGTGTCGGGGGCCCGGGGGCGCGCGGGCGGCGGCGGGGCCCGGCCGGGCGGCGGCGGTGGCTCCCGAGACTCCTGTCCGCGGCTCCGGCGGCGGCGGCGGCTCGCCCGGCCCGAAATTCAGCCTAGCGGGGCGCGGGCGGCATCGGGCGCCCACGGTCTGCAAGCGGCGGCCGGAGCAGGGGCCTGCGGCCCGCGCCCCCCGCCCCGGCCCGGGCCGGCGCGGCTGCCCGGCTCGCTCGCGGCTCCGGCGGTGGCGGCGGCGGCGGCGGCGGCGGCGGTGGCGGTGGCGGCGGCGGCGGCGGCCCGGGCGCGCTCGCCCCTCCTTCCCGGCGGCGGCGGCTCCAGCCGCTCTCGGGGCCGCGGCGGGCTCAGCGACTCGCCACCGCGCTCCGACCGTCCCTCTCTTTCCCGGTCCGAGCGGCGGCTGCTTAAGAACCGACTCCCGGTGATGTCACTGTCGCCCCACCCCCACGACCAGGCCGGTCCCCCTCCCCCCCCGTCCCGCCCTCCCCGTCACTCCGCCCACCTCCTCCTTCCCTCCTCCCGAGGAGGAGACGCCACTCCAGCGGGAAGCAGGATGGCTGCTACCTGGGGCGCCGACCCGCCCGTCCTTCCCAGGGACCGAACCGCGCCTGACCCCGCGTTTCTCTGGGCCCGGCTCCCTCCCAGATCGCCCCTCCTAACCTGCCCTTCCTGGTTCTGGGAAAGCCACTTCCCTGGCTGCCTTCCAGCCATCCTTGCCCTCCTTTCCTCTTCTCCCCGCTCCTTCCAGTCCGTCCCAGCTCTCCGGCCCTTTGACTGCCAGCTAGGGCCTGGGCCCGTGTTGGGTACCAAGGCCCACAGCTTCCCGGCCCCCTGCGCCAGAGGGCCTGCAGGCTGCTTCTGCCTCCTGAGGGAGTGGGCCAAGCTGGCGGGCAAGGGAGAGGCTGGAGCGGGGCTCTGCCTCCAGGTGTGCCGGGGAGGCGGGCGGGTGGGGGCGGGGGCGTGGGCTTTGCCAGAGGCACCGCGCTGCCTCCTCCTGGCCTTCAGCGTCAAAACCCTGGAAGCTTGAGGTCAGCGTCCCAGCTCGTGGGCTGAGAAGTCTCTGTCTCCTAAGTGGGCAGACAAGCCTGCCTGGCAAAGCTACACACCGTCACCAAGGAGGGGTCTGGGGACCCTCGCTGCCCCCACCCACCCCTGCCAGACCTGTGGGGGATTCAGGCACGAAAAGGACAAGGCTGCCCCCTGGTGCCTGTCAGGTGCACAGACCCTCCCCCGAAGGCCTCAGCTGGGAGGCCCGGGCACCCCCCACCTGCACAGCTTCTGCCTCCAGGGACCTTCAGGCCTCCTTTTAGCGAGGCTTTCGGCGGCCTCCCTACCCTCAGCCGAGCAGCCTGTTGGGAACTTTGCAGAGTGAAGAGCAGCCATGGGTTGGGGAAGGAAGGGGTCATTGTCCCCGTCTGGGGACGTGAAGTGTGCCCCCCGCCCCCCACCAGTCCCAGACTCTCCGATCACCAGGCTGCAGTCCCCAGATGGCTCATCCTGTTAAGCTAAACCCTCAGCCATCCGGCGGCTTTATGAAGAAAAGCAGTTCTGGCCCGAGCCAGATTGAGCCTGCTGGGTGAGGAGGGGCCGCCCCTTCACCCCGGATGGCTGGGGAGCCTCCGGGGGCCTTTGTGGAAGCCCGGGCAAGGTGGCCTGTGCTCAGGTTGGGTCGGGGTACAGGGTGGGGGGAGGCTCGGGGACGCTCGAGGTGGCAGGGTGGCTCTGTTCATCGCAAGACCGGAACTTGAGTTTTCTCTGGTCCGTTGTCGGACTGAAGCTGGTCTGCAGACAGAGAGGCCACTGAGAAGTATGTGACCCGTAGGTGTCATGGAGGAGTGGGGGCCAGCGGGGAGCAAGGACAGAGGGGAAAGACAAGTAGCCCAGCGAACCACAGGCACCTCGGTGCACAGCCAAGAGGAAAGAGGAGCCCGGGAAGTAGGCTGAGGATCTCGTCCCGGCGGGAGGGGGCGCGGTAGCCGGGATGGAGACCGTCCTGGGTCCTCGGGCAGAGGTCAGAGGGCGCCCTGACAAGCAGGGGGAAGTGAGGACGTGGCCAGGTGCAGGCAACCCTTTAGAGAATTCAAGGTCTTGCTTGTACAAGGAGCCTGGTGGGGAGAGAAGGCAGTGGCTGGAGGGGGCGTGGGCAAGCGGGTGACACTTTGGGGAAATGGCTGCCGCTGCAGGGAGGGCAGAGGGTGAAGAGGGCCAGGCCTGGGGAACCTGAGGAGGGCCTTCGAAGGAGCCAAGGGCGGGTCTCCTCTGGGTTCAAAGGCCAGTGCCGGAGCTGTGAGTGGGCTGTCACCATCAATGCCTCGGGGAGATCAGAGGCTGTTGAGAGGGAGGGCAGCTGGGCTGGAGGGGCCAAAGGGAGACCCAAGGGAGAGGTGAGTGCTGAGAACGGCCCGCGGTGCTCAGGGCCTCTAGGACCCAAGCTGGCACCCCTCCAGGGGGAGCCTTCATGGGGTGTCTCTAGACCCTCCTTGTGGGGGCCTCCATTACCTGGGGGGGTGCAACAGGCCCCCAGACCAGACTTGACAGGGCTGCACCTTCCCTCCCCGACTCCAGTCTTCCCCAAGCAGGTAACCACCACAGCACTCCTAACCCCCACCCCCGGCTCTCCTGGGCCCCAGTGGCCTCCTCCTCTTGGCCCTAGCAGCCACGCTGGACAAATCTCACCTGCCCCTCCCCATCTGCTCTTCTCTGGGCTTTTCTCTGTGCTGGAGATGGAGGTAAAGTCCTCTCCAAGGTGTACAAAATCGGGCAAGAGCTGGCGTGTGGGCTCCCCAGCACTGCAGAGCATTGCGCCCCCTGAGCTGACCTGCCCCCCGTGCCCTGTGCCGGGCCCCCTGTCTGGGCTGAGCTGCCTCTGACCCTGCAGACTCAGCTTGGCTGCCACCTGTCCCGGGGAGGCCAGAGAGATAGGTGTGCATCTGCGGGGCTCGAAGTTCATGGACTCGTCCTCGCCTCCGGCCAGGATGAATCGGCAGGAGTTGCCCGAAGTGGGAGCTGGCAGCCGGAACTCTGGCTCGTTTTGTGCCGCCCCAAGCAGCGTGTGGGAGCTTCCGAGCGGATAAGGACAGCTACAGTGTTCCTGGGGTGGGCGCTGACCACCTAGACAGGACACCAGCGAAGGGAGTTTCAGCCCTCAGTGGCGGGGGGGAGGTTCTCGGAGCTTTGAGAAGGTATATCTTGCCATCATCCCCTCCCAGGGCGGGAGCCACTGGGGGTGAGTGGGGTGCTGCAGGCCCAGAGACCAGTCCCCCTCCAAGCCCGGCCTACGCCTCCGCGGCGGCTCCCGCCAGGCCCCTGTAGCCCTGGCCCCTGAGCAAGTGAGGGCGTGGGGGGCGGGGGAGAGTCTCCCTACGCGGCTTCTAAGTGAGAAGCAAGGGGTTCCTGGGCCCGAGGCAGGGTGGGCTGCCTTTCAGAGCCCAGTGAGGCTGGTGTCGTCGGGTGAGGAGCTGAGGAGGAGGAGGGGAGGAGGGGAGAGCTGGGGGGAGGGCAGGAAGGGAGTGTGAGCGGAAGGCTCTCTTTGTCCGGGGAGGCCTGGGAATTGGACCCGGTGCCCGCTGCGATGGGGGCTGCGGGGCCCACCGGGTCTCGGGTGGCCGTGGCCTGAGCAGTGGGTCCATGGGTGGGGGGCTCCCCACCCAGGGGTGGCTGCTTAAGCCCGGGGGGAGCAGGAGAGAGCTCGGGGGCACAAGGAGCTTTGGAATTAGAATTAGCTGGGAACGAAGGCTGGAATTCACCTTGAAGGGCTTTGTGCCTTCCACAACCAGAGGAGGGAGACTGGCCTGAGGCCACCCCTCAGGGCTGGGGGCTGGAGGCTTGGCATGGTCCCCGGCACTAGGGAGTAGCAATCTGAGCCTCCTACCCCTGCACACAGGCAGGCCCAGCTTTCCCTGACGCCGACACTCCACATTAGCGTCCGGCATTCGAAAGACGGATTCCGAAGGCTCCATTCTGACCTCACACTTGCCAGTTGGCCTCTTCCTTCCAGCTGCCGTCTTGGCAAAGCCTCCCCAGATGGGAACCCCCTCCGGCAGAGGGACTGCCCCCGAGCCACCAAGATCCCGCGCGGCAAACACAAGGATCCATTTGACCTTCACTGCCCACCTGCACGCACCCACCCCCCTCCGCCCCGCATTTTCGTTCTATAAACCTGGAAGTAGTTTCGGCACTTTGGAGACTGTCTTTGAGACTCTGTGTAGCCCGCTATCTTCCCGCTGTTGGCCTCACTGAAATAAATCCCTTTCCTGTCTCACTACCCCGAGTTTCTCTGTCTTTGGAGTTTGGAGGGGCTGAACTTGGTCTGTGTGGGACTCTCGAGTCAGGTCCTCTTGCGCCCCGGCGCCCCGGCTACGCGTTGTTGCAATAACCAACCACCATTGCACATTGTTATGAACCCAAGTCCACAGTCTGCCCTCACATTTCCTCGGCTTTGCCTCTAATGTCCTTTCTCTGCCCCGGGACCACACTGCATTCGTTGTCACGTCTCCTCTTAGACTTTCTGCGTGTTTAACCACCTGGACAGTTTGGTTTGTCTGGTGTTTTTGTCAGGGGGGGACGGGGTGATGGTTATCGAGAGGAGGAGCACAGGGCCAGCAAGGCTCCTTGCTGCCCGCATGACTCACCACTGTGCGTTGGCCTCGGGCACCTGGCTGGGTTCGTGCTTGTCCTTCAGGTGTCTCCACTTCAAAGTGAATCTCTCCCCTTCCGATCCACTCGTTTCCTACTGACTTCCATCAGCCCCTTCGCCGCCCCCCCACCCCATCCCATCCCGCCTCGTCCCATTCAGCCAGGTGGTTTCATACGTTTGTGATGCACCGAGGTCCTTTGGTCAGTTTGCATTCCTTCCTGGGATCCCCCAGTTTCCTGAAGGATGATTTTTAAATTTGTGTATGTTAAGCTTGGCTGTTTCTGCTGTCCACTTCTCTGGGTCTGGACTTACCTGGGGTGCCCAGCTGCCCGCGACTCCCCTCTCTCAACCCCCTGGCAACCACTGATGTGTTCCCTGTCTCTATAGTTTTTGCCTTTTCTGGAATGTCATATAAAGAGAATCGTACAGTATGTTGCTGTTTTCGGGCTGACTTGTTTCATTCCGCAGCCTGTCTTCAGGATGCATCCATTGTCAGCAGTTCCGTGCTGGTTTCTGTGTAGACGTAAGCTTTCAGCTCCTTTAGGTTAATAGCAAGGAGCACAATTGCCGCATCATATGGGAAGAGTGCATTTAGTTTTGTAAGAAACCGGCAAACGGTCTTCCAAAGTGGCCGTACCATTTTTGCGTTCCCAGCAGCACTGGAGGAGAGTTCCTGTTGCTCCACATTCTAACCAGCATTTGGTGTCACCAGTGTCCTGCATCAGAGCCATTCTCCTAGTGTGTAGTGGCATCTCCTGGGCAGGCGCCCGGGTGGCTCGGTTAAGTGTCAAGTGTCAGACTTGGGCTCAGCTCATGATCAGGTCATGATCGAGCCCCACATCTCTGCTCTCCTCTCTGCTGTCCTTGCAGGGACTGCTTTGGCTCCTCTGTCCCCCTCTCTCTCTGCCCCGCCCCTGTGCGCGCACGCACATGCTCTCTCTCTCTCCCAAAAATAAACATTCAAACAATTTTTTTGCACTTCCCTGTGGACATAAGATGTATGACCTCAAGCATCTCTTCCTATGCTTACTTCTCATTTGCATTTATTTGTTTTTGCCCATTTTTTAATTGAGTTGTTTGTTTTCTTTTGTTCAGTTTTAAGAGCTCCTTGTTTATTTTGAATACCAGTCCTTTATGAGATATGTCTTTTACGGAAACTTCCCACCAGTCTGTGGCTTGTCTTCTCTTTCTCTAACACTGTTGTTTCCAAAGCAAACATTGAAAATTTCGATCCAGTCCAATTTCCCGTGTTTTCTTTCGCGGGCCATGCTTTCCACATTATATCTAAAAACTCAGGGTGCCTGGGTGGCTCAGTTGGTTAAGCATCTTACTCTTAAAATTTTTTTTATGTTTTTATTATTTTATTTTTGAGAGGGAGAGAGACAGTGTGAGCAGGGGAAGGGCAGAGAGAGAGGGAGACACAGAATCCGAAGACAGGCTCCAGGCTCTGAGCTAGCTGCCAGCACAGAGCCCGACGCGGGGCTCGAACCCACAAACTGCGAGATCATGACCTGAGCCGAAGCCGGACGCTCAACCGACTGAGCCACCCAGGCGCCCCATAAGCATCTTACTCTTGATCTCGGGGTTGTGAATTCAAGCCACGAGTTGGGCTCCGTGCCAAGTGTGGGACCTTCTTAAAAAGAAGTAAGTAGATAGATAGGTAGATAGATAAAAACTCACGGCCAAGCCTAGGCGAAGACAGATTTTTCTCCTGTTTTCTTCCAAAGGTTTGGTATTTTACATTTAGGCCTGTGGTCAGCTTTGAGTTAATTTTTCTGTAAGGGGTCCCCTGAAAGCATCTTGAAAGGCTCTTTATCCCAACCACTCGACACACGTGTGCATTTTGAAGTTGACGTCTACGATATTTCAACAGATGTTCAAACACTTGCAAAGGGTGTGCTTTCTGGTGTATCGTAAATACGGTTTAAAAAACCCCCCAACTGCGACAGCACTTTTGACGTGAGGCCAATGGCATTAAGATCGCCTGGTGAACTGATACGTGTGTCCACCTCAAGCTCTGATGCCCGCTCTTCTTTCCACGTTCCCTTTGGAAGTAAGTTCTTTTCTTCCTGCCTCCACTTTTCATCCGCTGCGCCTCAGAGGCATCCCTTGCTTCCATCTTTCTCCAGGCGGGCAGTCTTTTGTTACGCATGCTTTGTATTTCTCTGAAGCATAAATGTACATAAATTACATTTCTTGTTACAATCTGTGACCATGGGGCTCTGATAAAATTCCTTCCGGCTTGACCAGAACAGCAGCCTTGGATGGGACCTGCTGACGCATGACTATTAAACAAGCAAGCAGTGTGGGGCTCCAGTTCGTCCATTAGTTCAGGTGTCCGTGAACAAAGAGGACTTGTGGTCGGTGTGGGACGGGGCTCAGCATCGGTTCCGTTCCTAGGAATGAGCGTGCTGCTGTGGGCTGGGACCCCTGGAACCTTCCTGAGTGAACTGGGGAGGGGGGTCAGGAAACGGGCGCGGGGGAAAGGAACTGGAGGGACCTTCTCAGACTTACCAAGTTTTGGACAGAGGCAGAAGGGGGCTGAGTTCTGGAAAGATGATTTTGAAAAACCTCTGTCTGCCCCGTGGACCCTCTTAAAAGACTTCGTGTCAGGGCGCCTGGCTGGCCCCGTTGGTTACGCGCCTGACTCTGGATTTTGACTCAGACAGGCGGTGATCTCAGGGTTGGTGAGCTCGAGCCCCGCGTCTGGCTCTGTGCTGACAACATGGAGCCTGCTTGGGGTTCTGTCTGCCCCTCTTGCTCTGCCCCTTCACTGCTCGTGCTCACTCTCTCTCTCTTTCAAAATAAATAAAGTTAAAAAACAAAGACTTCATATCATGCCAGGGCCTACAGACGGACGGAGCCCTGTGAGTCCGTGAAGCCTGTGCGGCACTGGCCGGTATGGACGTGCTCCTGTCAACAGCCAGAGCGCCTGTCCCCCCATCCCTGGTGGGGCCCGGACCCCCTAGGAGGGGTGCCAGAACCGAGATGGGACCGGATGGGAGGAATCCACTAATTGTTGCGCAGAGGATTGAATCCAGTCACCCCAACACCTATTTCCCGAGCTGGTTCAGCAGGGACACTTTCTAGGAGTGGATTCTTCGATGAGGAAGACAAGACAGAGAAGGTGATTTTGCAGTGGGGGATCTTCTGAAGACAGGGCAGGGTGATGTTCTAGAGACTGGGTAGGGGAGGCCTGTTTGAGGAGGTGAAATTTGAGCTGCGACTTGACAGAGTGAGGGAGCAAGCCAAGCAAGATATCTGAGTGAAGAGCATTCCAGGCAGAGAGGCAGTGAGTGCAAAGGCCCTGGGGCAGGTGCATGTGTGGTGTGTTTGAGGGCCAGGTAGGGAGCCAGTGTGGTTGGAGCTGGCTAGAGCTGATTGAGCGAGGGGGAGACTGCGTGGAAGGGGGCCAGGGCAGCAACAGGGAAGGGGGGCCGATCACGCACAGCCCTTAGGCCACTGTAAGGACTTGCGCTTTGACTCATGGCCCGGAGAGCTGTGGAAGGCTCTGGAGATCTGGTGACACGATCTCAATATAGGAAGTGCTCTGGCTGCTCGCTGAGGAAGAGACCGGGTAGGACGGGTGAAGGGTGAGGTCAGAGGGCAAAGGGCCTCCAACGGGGAGGCTGTTGCTGTCCTCCAGTTGAGTGCTGATGGGGGCTCAGGCCAGGGTGGCAGAAGTGGCAGGGCTGGGGTGAGGGCGTGCACAGAGCTCTGTCAACATGTGGGTGAAGAGACTTCTGGGCTGCCAACACCAGTGGCGCAAAGGCCCTGGGGCCGGCCCGGCCCGGCACGAAGGACCGGAGGAGGGAGGCGGTGGGGGCCGGGCGCCGGCCGATTGCCTTACAAGGCGCCCTGCAGCGCCGTGCCGGCGCTCGGCCACCGCGAGCTCGGTCGCCAGCGGCCGGCGGGGGCGCGCGCGGAGGGGGCGGGTCTGGCGGGGCGCGGGCGGGGGGCTCGGCGCGGCGGCCACTGCGCGAGGCGACGCTGCGGCCTCGGCTCCAGGTCCGCACCCCGCGCTCCCGGGCGCCGGCGCGCGGGGGCGGGGGCGCGCGGGAGTCCGGGCCACGGCCGCCGCAGCTCCCGCGCGCCCCCGCGCACACCTGTCAAGCCCGGCGTGGCCCACGCAGCTCGGGACGTGGGAGGCCCGGGCTGCCGAGCCCCTCCCGCCCCGAGGCGCCGGGGGCCGGGCTGCGCTTGGGCGGCCGCGTGGGCGGCCGTGGCCGTGGCGGGCGGCTGGGCGCGGGGGTCGCAGGTGCATCTTGGGAGGGGTGGTGGCCCGAGTGGCGAGTGCCTGTGCGCGCTGCGCCGTGGGTGGCAGGTCCAGGCCTGGGGGCGTGGGAGGGCCGTCTGTGGGCACCGTGGATGGGGGTGGGCCCAGAGGGGACGGGGTGGGGGTGCACGGAGCCTTCTGGAAGGCGGCCGATCGCGGCGGACTCGGTCGTATGGAGGCAGAGAAGGGGTGTCTGGGCGCTGATCGCCGCCGTCGAGGTGCCTGGGTGGGGGGCTCCGGATCTCGACCTCGTATGTGGGAGGGGAGGAAGGTCTGCGGCCTCGCTGCGAGTCGCCCACCTGGGAGCGCGGGCCTGGGCGGTGGGGGAGGGGCGAAAGCGGCCGGGCTGGGGGAGGTTTCCGTGTTTCGGAGCAAGGCTGCCACTGAGGGTGGCTTCGCCCAGGGGGCCTCCCTCCATCTCTGCCCGACCCCCCACAGACATGCTGCTGCTCAAGAAACAGACGGAAGACATCAGCAGCGTCTATGAGATCCGGGAGAAGCTCGGCTCGTGAGTGTGTGTCAATGAACGTAATGTGGGGTGTGCGTGTGTGTGCGTGTGTCTGCGAATGTGTGAGGTGTGGGGGGGGTCGATGGGTGGCATGGGACTGGGAGGGCCTCCCCATCTCCTTCAGCTAGAAGGGCCCTTCCCCCTGGGCACCTCTGCTTTCCCTCCCCTCCCCCTCCTTTCCTCCTCTTTGCCTCTCCCCCTCCCTGCCTGCCTCCCCCTCTCTGCCTCAGGGGCGCCTTCTCTGAGGTGGTGCTGGCCCAGGAGCGGGGCTCCTCACACCTTGTCGCCCTCAAGTGCATCCCCAAGAAGGCCCTTCGAGGCAAGGAGGCCCTGGTGGAGAACGAAATTGCCGTGCTCCGCAGGTGCGCGTGCCCCTGCCCCTGGCCAGGCTGCTCGCGGCTGGAGGCCCGCAGTACAGCGCCCCGGGGTAGAGCGCCCTGCCTCTTCAGCGTCCCCGGGAGCCCTTGGCCGGGGACTCTGCCTCGCTGGACCAGGCAGGGGTGGCCTGTGGTAGGGAAGGGGGGCAGAGGACGGAGGAAGAGAAGGGGCGAAAGCCTTCCCTGGGGGCCGGGGACGAAGCACTCGGAGGCCCTGAGAGGCCCACGGCGGGGGGGGGGGGGGCGGTTGCGGTGGCCCATAAGGGCCTTTTTGTTGCCATTGCAGGGTCAGCCATCCCAACATTGTGGCTCTGGAGGACGTCCACGAGAGCCCTTCCCACCTCTACCTGGCCATGGAGCTGTGAGGAGGGCAGAGGCAGGCTGGGCGGGCTGGGGCTCGGGCTGGGTGGTGAGTGGGGGCCGACGGGCCTGAATTAGCCGAGTCCCCACCGCCCCCAGGGTGACAGGGGGCGAGCTGTTTGACCGCATCATGGAACGAGGCTCCTACACGGAGAAGGACGCCAGCAACCTAGTGGGCCAGGTCCTGGGCGCCGTCTCCTACCTGCACAGCTTGGGCATCGTGCACCGAGATCTCAAGGTGCCTGCCCACCCGGGGCTGTGCCCTTCAGCCCTGTGCACCGAGGGTCTGGGGCGGTCGAGGGTGCCCAGCGCCAGGGGCCGTGCCACGGCTGACCTGGCGCTTTCTCCGGTGCCCGCGTGTCACAGCCTGAAAACCTCCTCTACGCTACACCCTTTGAGGACTCCAAGATCATGGTCTCCGACTTTGGCCTCTCCAAGATCCAGACCGGCAACATGCTAGGCACCGCCTGTGGGACCCCAGGATATGTGGGTCAGTGAGGGGGGGTGCGCCCTGAGACTCACTGGGGGCCTGAGGGGGCTGGGGGACATGGTGCCAGGGGAAGGGTGGACGGTGGGTCGTTCCTGGGGGCGACGAGGCGGAGCCTGGCGGCACTGAAGCCATGGTGCGCGTGCGTGCGGGTGTGTGTCTGTCTCTGGCCCCCAGCCCCGGAGCTCTTGGAGCAGAAACCCTATGGGAAGGCTGTGGATGTGTGGGCCCTGGGTGTCATCTCATACATCTTGTGAGTGACCACTGGGAAGGCTCCTCTTCTGCCTGCCTGCCTCCTGCTGGGTCGGGGAGGGCCCAGCAGCTGGGTGACTCATGTGTGGGTGCCAGGCTGTGTGGGTACCCCCCTTTCTACGACGAGAGCGATCCCGAACTCTTCAGCCAGATCCTGAGAGCCAGCTACGAGTTTGACTCTCCCTTTTGGGATGACATCTCAGAATCAGGTGAACTTGAGGCTGGCCCCGAGCTCAGGGAGGGGGCTGTGGCGAGGGGGGCAGGGATGGGGTGGGCTGACCTGGCATCCCCACTCCAGCCAAAGACTTCATCCGGCACCTTCTGGAGCGAGACCCACAGAAGAGGTTCACCTGCCAACAGGCTTTACAGCATCTTTGGTGAGTGGGGCCCCTGCCCCGGGGGGGACCGGGGTCCCGGTCTCCCGGCACCAGAGGGACCCCACCCTCACAGACTCCCCTGCCACTGACCCACGGCCTCCCGCTAGGATCTCTGGGGATGCGGCCTTTGACAAGGACATCCTGGGCTCAGTTAGTGAGCAGATCCAGAAGAATTTTGCCCGGACCCACTGGAAGGTCAGTGTGGACAGGGGCCTGTGGACCTGGCTCGAGGCCGTCCCCACCTCTCAGGGAGATGGCCTGAGTTGCCAGTGGCCTCTGTGGTCCTCAGAGTCCTGGGGCCATGGCCTGACAACCCTCTCTCCCCACAGCGAGCGTTCAATGCCACTTCCTTCCTGCGTCACATCCGCAAGCTAGGGCAGAGCCCAGAGGGCGAGGAGGCCTCAGAGAGGAGATTGGCCCGCCACAGCCACCCCAGCCTCGGGTCTGGCCAGCCCCCCAAGTGGTGATGCCCAGGTGTGCAGGTGTGGGCCTTGTGCCCACTGGGCGCTGACTCCTGAGTGAACCGAGAGGAGGGCGGGCGCCGTGTGGCCCAGAGCTGAGCGAGGACCCCACAGAGCAGAGGACTGAGGGCGGAAGGTGGAGGTGGAGGAAAGGAGCCGGGGTTCTGGGAGAAGCAGACGATAGAGGCCAGAGGGGGCTGGCGCCTGCGGGGATCACGAGGAGCCCCCTGGCAAGACCCAGTGGGCACTGCTGCTGAGAACCAAGACTGCGATTGGGGGGGGCGCCCACAGGGCAGTCTGGGGGTGCCTCCTGATGGCCCCCTTCCCCGTGCTTCTCTCTCCTTCTCCCCCTCCCCACCCAGGCAGATGCTGAGGCCGAGGGCGCTGACTCCTGGACTCCCTTCCCTTGGGTGGGCCCTTTCAGTCCCCTTTCCCCAGCCCCAGGACCCCGGGCTGGCCTCTGCTGGAAAGTTGGAGATGTGTGGGTGTGGTGCATGGTGCCCGGGCAGGAGTGGGGCTCCCCCATGTGCCACCCAGACTCCACCCTCGCCTAGGGGCTGGCAGGGCGCGTCCTCGGAGACTCCACTCCGCTGTCCCCACCGCACCTGGGGCAGCTCTTCCCCGCACGCTGTTCTGTGCTTTGCTGACTATGGTGGTCCTGCTTGTGTCGTGGCCCTCCAACCCCCTCTAGTTTTCCCCAAATCAATAAAGACAGACAGAGCAATGGGCCAGTGGTGAGCTGGAGGGAGGGGTAAGGGACAGGGATGGGGGCACAAGCGTGCAGCGGATGGATGTCACCTGTGGGAAGGAAACCCAGGAGGCTGGCCCCCTGCCCACAGGCCCCCACCATGCAACCTCGCCCACCGCCCCCTGAACTTCTGCTCCCTCCTGTCGCGGCAGGCAAGCTCCCAGTTGTTCAAGAATTTCCTGTCCCTGTCCCCCCAAAGTGCCGGCGAGAGGCGGCCTGGCCACCCAGCTCTGCCACCCTAGCGGTCGGCCGGCATATGGCTGCGGATCCCTGGGAGAAACTGGAGACAGCTCAGGCCTTGTGGGCTGCCAGCCGAGGGGGGTGGCGGGAGGCCAAAGTGGGGGCGGGAGGAGCGCTGTCTCTGGGCCCCTGGGGGCGGGCTGCAAGGACAGGCTGGGAAGGGCTCACAGGCAAGCGGAGGCCCACTGGTGCTGGGAGGACGACCAGAGCCCTGGGCTGTGTCCTCCAGCCTCTCCCTTCCTTCCCCCA
The DNA here is from genome assembly GCA_028646485.1 of Cryptoprocta ferox. Classification (NCBI taxonomy): domain Eukaryota; kingdom Metazoa; phylum Chordata; class Mammalia; order Carnivora; family Eupleridae; genus Cryptoprocta; species Cryptoprocta ferox. The sequence continues at coordinate 1,756,659 of CM053579.1, forward strand.
GCTTTGCTCGGCCCTGGCCAGACAGAGGGCGGCTCCAGGGGGCACCTTGTGCAGAAGGCTAGGGAGCCCCAGTGTCAGAAGGCGGAGGAGGGCCTCCTTAGCCAGGAGAGGGCGCCACTGAGGCCCCAACATCAGTACTGTACTGTCGCTTCGGAACCCCTGTGCTCCAGGGTGGGGGAGGGGAGGGGAAGACAACGTGGGACACTGAGGCTGGGTCGGTTATGGCTTGTGGCGTGAAGAGCGGCGGCCAGTCCTCTGGCCTGTGTGGCCCCTGAGCCTTCCAACCCCATTCTGGGTGGGCCGGGGCTCCAGAACTCTGCTTTCCAGGACCCCAAGCGTGTCCTGGCCCTGCTAGGCCTGCCTCCTTCCTTCCTCCATTAGGGGAAGAGCCCGACACCGAGCAGAGGAAGCCCCCCGAGCCCCGGGCGAGCTGCCTCTGCTGCTGCCTGTCAGCACGCAGGGCAGGGCAGGACAGAGAAGACCTTTCTCTTTGTCAGTCTTCAGGACCCGAAGGGAGGCAGTTAGACCCAAAGCAGTACCGGCCTGGGTCTCGGTGGGTGGGTGGGGAGGCCTGGAGCAGCGTTTGCGGTTGGAGCCAGGGGGCTGGCTTCCACTGAGAAGCACACTGAAGCTTCCACTGAGAGGCACAGCGCGCCTCCAGATAGCTGGGGATGGGCCCAGCCCGGGGCGGCCATGCCCGCCCGCTCGTTCCCGGGCGCACAGATCGCCCTGCAGCTTTCTCCTCCTAGCCTCCTCCAGCCCCCTTCCCGCTCCGTACTGCCCCATGCACAGCCCCCACGGGCCCCTGAGCCCAGGGCAGGTCTGGGGTGGGGGGCAGCTTCCTTTTCTGTCCCCACGGCTACTTCTAGGTCATCCTTCGCTCCAGGCTTTTGGGTCACATAACCCAGTCCTACCACGCCTGCTCTCCTTTCTCTGCCCACGGTCCAGGGGATCTGAGGTGGCCAGCGCCACGGCCAGGTCTCAGCAGCTCGGTGTCCTCGCCTCCAGTGACCTGACTGGCCTCCCCTTAGCTCCACTTGGGCCACTGTCATTCCCTGTCCTGCCACCTCTGACGTCCTCACACTGGACTCTCATGAGAGAACCTACCTGTTCTTGTTTTGTCCATCCAACACTGGTTCGGCCTCTACTTTGTGCCGTGCGAGGCCCTGGCCTCATGAGGCGGGGCCTGTAATGGAGGGGTGGGCTTACTCGGATGATAAGAGAGACCTGAGTGGGGAAGGCAGTGTACTGGGTGCTGACGGAGCCCTGAGCGTGAGGGCCGGAGCCAGCCTTGCTGGGGTCGCCCTCGTTGGCAGATGGCCACCGCATCGCCGCACTTGGGGCTTCGGCTCCGCCCGTCCTGACCCAGGGTGCGATTTGGCCTCCGACCAGCAGGCGGCGCCATGGCTACATCTAAAAAACCGTCCAGCGGCCCTCCCTGTTCTTCACCACCTGGGGCAGCTGCTCAAAACCGTTCCTCTCCTCCAGTGCCCCCCCACCCGCACCCCGAAATCAGGCCCTGGGAAACTCCTTACATGGGAGAGAAGTCCTGCCCTGCCCGTCTGGGAGCCAGGAGATAGGGGGTCAAGCAGAGGCGGCATCCTTTCATCCCCCGGAGGCCTTACCATCCGAGGGGGCAGTTTGTGAGAGGAAAGCTCGGGGTCACCTGGGTGCCTAGGCCGAGAGTCTGGCCCCCTGGGAGAGAGGAGGGGCTGGTGCGGCCACAGGCAAGAGCTGGGAGTGAGGGGGTGGAGGAGAGGGGGCTGGGGGGGGCGGTTCTGGGAGAGCATCTCAGGCTTTCGGAACAACAGGTGCTCAGGCCTGGCAGGGTAAGGGCTGGACCGTAGTCTGTGAGCAGCTGCGAGCCGCCGCCGGAGGGGTAGCAGGTGCTGAGCTTGCACAGCTGGAAAAAGTGAGGCGCTGTGAGCTGGGAATGGGGTCCAGGTGTCGGGGACCGGTCCAGAAGTGAGAGGCTCCGGACCGCACAGTGTGGGTCACACACTGTCTTGGTGCAAACCTGTGGGCGGCGGGGTTTCTGGAGATGCTCAGCCTGTGGGTTCGCGCTCCCCAGGGGGACACCAGGGTGTGTAGGGGGGGGATGGTCCTGGGAGCTCTTGAGGGATCAGTGATAGGCTGGGGGTGGGGACTGAAGGAGCCGTCCCAGCTGGGCCATACTTCTGGGAGCACTTACCAAGAGCGGGGAGAGACGAGACTGGTTTTGGACCTGGTAATTTGAGGTGCCCAAAGGGGCACTGAAGTAGAGCCAGAGAGGCTGTTTTTCGTCCTTCTTTGCAAATGTGGATCTGGCTTTCCGTGCAGCTCCTGCTGTCTGCCAGGCGCTGTTTCAGGGACCTTCATATGTGTTAACTCTAACCCCTCTTTATCACCTCCACTTTACGTTTGGGGAGACTGGGGCACGGAGAGGCCGAGCAACTGAGCCAAGGCCACACAGCCTTCTGCTTTACCCTCCTGCCTGCCTCTGTGCAAGTGAGGAGGGCTCGGCGGGAGCATAAGGGTGTGTGTCCCCACACACTCCTTCTTAAGGAGAAGAGGGGGGTTCTCCGCTATTCTCTGTGCGAGTGCACGGTGTCGGTGTGAGGAAAGAGGACGGGCCCTGGACCTCGGTTCCATTTCATTACATTCCTTGGGAAATGGGAGCCTGGAGGTCTTTCCACAGTGGCAGAGGTGGGGCATGGGATCGGAGCCCTAGAGAGACCGCTCTGCAGTTTAGGGCGAGAGACGGGGTGGGACTGGTGTCAGGGACACCCGTCCGGGGGCCGTGTGGGAGGCAAGGGAAGAGATGGAGAGACCCTGTGCTCGGGTAGCTGAAGTGGGACTGCAAAGATGGGGACCTCCTGTAGGGGGCTGAATGGAGGGGGAGAGTGTGAAGGAGTCGAACCCGGGCCTGTTCAGGAGATGAAGGGGCAGGCAGGACTCGGCCCCACCTGCCAGCCAGTGCGTGGGCGCATGGCAGCCATCTAATCTCAACTCCACGTTCTCCACCTAATCTCAGCTTTGTCCGGGCAGGTCCTGCCTCCGTCCCTGTCTACTCAGGTGGGCAAGACGTGAAGTGTGGAGTATTTGCGAAATAACAAATAACCCGGTTTGGTTGATTGAGGGCAGTGGCGAGAAGTGGCCTGGAGAGCGAACTTTCTCAAGAGGGCGCTGGGGAGCCATTGGAGGGCTACTTGGGGGCAGCGCGGTGACAGGATTACATTTTTGCTTTAAGAGAGGTTTTCAGTATTTTTCGACCCTATCGGGCCCTTGGTGATAAATATAAAAACCTCATCTGCAGGGCTTGTCTCCAGGCCTCATGGGGATTTTGGTCGTTCTTCTCGCGCCAGGGAGCCAAGCCTGCCTCACACGATGCCCCGCGCAGAGGCCCGATGGCTCTTTCTCGGTTTATCCTTGTAGTTCCTTCAACTGTTGCCTCATGTCTGTTAAGTTAGGCCATCAAGTGCAGATGAATTTAGAATCGCTCTTTATTTCAGGTAAGTTGCGTAGTTGGTCACAATGTAGGCACATGCTTTAATACCGTAATGCTTCGCCTTATAGTTCTCTTCGCCTCATAGTAACACGGCCTGGTATATCTTGTTTCATCCTTTTCCTTTCAGAGTTAGAAGCCGTTTTATTTTTGGCCAGACCCTTTAAAACGTACAATTTATTGGTTTTTAGTATATTGGCAAAGGTGTGCAACCGTCACCACGATCTAATTCTGCAACATTTTCATCACCCCCCCCCCCGCCAAAACCCTGTAGCCGTTAGTGGTCACTCCCCATTTTCCCCAATATCCCTGCCCCCCAACCACCAACCTACATTCTGTCTCTGCGGATTTGCCTATTCTGATATTTTACAGAAATGTGATCATACAACATGTGAGCCTTTGTGTCTGGCTTCTCGTGTTGAGCATAATGTTTTCGAGGTCATCCGCACTGTGGCACGCGAGAGTACTTCACTTCCGTTTTTATAGCTGAGTGATGTTCCACTGTATGGAGACACCACATTTTATTTATCCGCACGCCCATTAATGGACATTTGAGTTGTTCCCACCTTTTGGCTATTGTGAACAATGCTGTCGTGTACGTTTCTATGCAAGTGTTTGTATGGACGTATATGTTCAGTTATGTTACTTGATAGCATTCATCTATGAAGTCTTCTGGGCTTGGGTTTTCTTTATGGGAACATTAATTATTTTAATTCCAGTATAGTTAACAGAGTTCTGTTAGTTTCAGGTGGACAATATAGTGATTGATTCAACAATGCCGTACACCATCCAGTGCTCATCACAAGTGCGCTTCTTAATCTCCCATCACTTCGTTCACCCATCCCCACACCTGCCTCGCCTCTGGTCCCCACCGGTGTGTTCTCAGATATAGCTTCAAGTCTGTTTCTTGGTTTGTCTCTCTCTTTTTATTTTGCTCTTTTGTTTTGTTTTGTTTTTGTTTCTTATATTCCACATATGAGTGAAATCATATGGTACTTGTCTTTGTCTGACTGACTTATTTCACTTAGCATAATACTCTCTAGCTCCATCCACGTAGTTGCAAACGGCAAGATTTCCTTCTTTTTTATGGCTGAATAATATTCCCCTGTGTATTTTTACCACATCGTCTTTATCCGTTCATCTATTGATAGACACTTGGGCTGCTTCCATACTTTGGCTATTGTAAATAATGATGGTATAAACATAAGGATGCATGTGTTCCTCTGAATTAGTGTTTTTGTATTTTTTGGATAAATATCCAACGGTGCAGTTACTGGATGGTAGGGTAATTCTATTTGTAGCTTTTTGAGGACGCTCCATACTGTTTTTCCAAAGTGGCTGCACCAGTTTGCATTGCCACCAAGAGTGTACGAGAGTTTCTTTTTCTCTCTGCATCCTCGGCAACACTTGTTTCTTGTGTTGTTCATGTTGGCCATTCTGACAGGTGTGAGGTGGTATCTCATTGTGGTTTTGCTTTGTATGTCCCTGATGATGAGTGATGCTGAGCCTCTTTTCGTGTGTCTGTTGGCCATCTGGATGTCTTCTTTGGAGAAATGTCTGTTCATTTCTTCTGCTGTGGGAGCATTTTAAATTACTAATTCAGTTTATTGCTTATTATAAGTCTATTCAGAGTTTCTATTTCTTCTAAAGTCAATCTTGGTTATTTGTATCTTTCTAAGAATTTGTCCATTTCATCTGAATTGTCTGATTTGTTGCCATAGAGTTGTCAAAACATCGCCGTAGAATCCTTCAAATTTCTGCAGGTCAGTAGTAGTGTCCCCCTTTGCACTGATCGTGCTAATCTTTTTTCTTGATCAGTCTAGGTAAAATCAATTTAGTTAACCTTTTCAAGGAACAAACTTTTGTTTTTATCAATTTTCTCTATTTTTCTTCTGTTTTCTATTTCACTCATTTCTACAGTAATCTTATGTCAGCTTGCTCTAGATTTGGTTTGCTTTTCTTTTTCTAGGTTACTAAGGTAGATCACTAGGCTGTTGACTTGAGATTTCTGTTTTGCTGGTAGAAGCATTTAAAGCTATAGATTTCCTTTTACGTACTGCTTTAGCTGTATCCCATAATTTTGACATGTTGAATTTTCATTTTCATTCTGTACAAAGTATTTCCCTTGTAACTTTTTCTTTGACTTGTGGGGGTTATTTAGAAATGCTTTGTTCAACTTCCACAGATTTTTGAATTTCCTAGATGTCTTTCTCTTTTTGATTTCTAATTTAATTCTGTTGTGGTCACAGAACATATTTTGTATTATCTTAATCCTTTTAGATATATTGAAAGCTATTTTATGGTCTCCATTATAGCCTATCCTAGAGAACGTTCCATACATATTTGAAAAGAGTAAATACACTGCATTTGTTGAGTGGACTGTTCCATAGATTTTAGTTAGGTCAAATTTGTTGATAGTGTTGTTCAAGTTTTCTGTATCTTGCTGATTTTCTTTCTAGTTTTATCAGGTATTGAAAGTGGAGTATTGAAATCTCCAACTGTCATAGTTGAATTGTCTCTTTGTCTTTTCTGTCAGTGTTTGCTTTATGTGTTGTTAGATGTGTATATGTTTATAATTGTTATATCTTTGTGATGCATTGACCATTTTGTCATTATGAAATGTCCCCTTTTTTCTTTAATGATAGCTTTGGTCTTAAAGTCTATTTTATCTGATATTAGTATAGCCACTCCAGCTCTCTTATGGTTATTGTTTGCATGATATACTTTTTCTTTTCTTGTTTTTTTTTTTTTAATTTATTTATTTATTTTGAGATGGGGGAAGGGACAGGGAGAGAGGGAGAGAGAGAAATCCCAAGCAGGCTCCTCGCTGTCAGCACAGAGCCCAACACAGGGCTCAATCCCATGAACCGAGAGATCATGACCTGAGCCCAAATCAAGAGTCAGACGCTGACACTTCTGAGCCACCCAAACACCCCATGGTATATTTTTCTATCCTTTTACTTTTAATCTATTTTTGTCTTGAATCTAAGATTCGTCTTTTTAAGATAATGTATAGTTAGTTGAATCTTGCTTTTTTGAATCTCTGACTTTTGATTTGGGTGTTTAGACCATGCACACTTAATGTAATGATCAATAGAGTTGGGTTTACATTTGCCATTTTGCTTTTTGTTTTCTATATATCTCTGTTCTTTTTTGTTCCTCTTTTCTTACTGCCTTCTCTTGTATTAAATATTTTTAGTATACCATTTTATTTTCTGTGTTGATTTTTTTAATTATATATTTAAAACATTTTTTAGTTTATTTTTTGAGAGAGAGAGCAGCAGAGGGGCAGAGAGAGGTAGAGCGAGAGAATCCCAAGCAAGCTCTGCACCATCTGTATAGAACCTGAGGTGGGGCTCTAACCCATGAACCGCCAAAATCAAGAGTTGGACGCTTAACTGACTGAGCCACCCAGGCTCCCCTAACTATATATTTTTTGAATTACAATTGCATTACAATATGCCTCTTAACTAATCACAATATACTTTGTATTAATACTCAATGTTGGTAAAAAGTAGAGGCTTTGCTCCAATATAGCAGCATTCCTTCCCTCCTTTTTGTGCTGTTAATATTATGTATATTACATATATAGGTTATAAACCCAACAATACAGTATAATGGTTATTGCTTTCTTTATACAGTCTTATGTCCTTTAAAGAAATTAACTGAGGAAATATATATTGAGACTTTTGTATTAGCACACATATTAATTATTGTCACTGCTCTTCATTTATTCCTGTGAATTCAAGTTACCAACTGGTGTCAGCCTGAAGGACTTCTTTTAGTATTTCCTGTAAAGAGGTATACTAGCAATGCATTTTCTCAGTCTTTGTATATTCGGGAATGTCTCTTTTTTTAACCTCCAACTTTTAATTATTTTTAAGAATTCATTTTTAAGTAATCTCTGCGCCCAATGTGGGGCTTGAACTCACAACCCCGATATTAAGCTCATTTGCTCTACTGACTGAGACAGTCAGGTGCCCCATTTAACCTTCAACTTAAATTTTTTTTTTAATGTTTATTTAGTTTTGAGAGAGAGAGATACGGAGTGTGAACGGGAGGGGCAGAGAGGGAGGGAGACACAGAATCTGAAGCAGGCTCTAGGCACTGAGCTGTCAGCACAGAGCCTCATGCGGGGCTCGAACCCACGAACCGTGAGATCGTGACCTGAGCTGAAGTCAGACACTTAACCGACTGAGCCACCCAGGTGCCTCAGATTTTTAAAAAATGTTTATTTATTTGTGTGTGAGAGAGAGACAGAGCGTAAGTGGGGTGGGGGCAGAGGGGGAGGGAGACACAGAATCTGAAGCAGGCTCCAGGCACTGAGCTGTTAGCACAGAGCCCGATGTGGGGCTTGAACTCGAACTGAGAAATCATGACCTGAGCTGAATTTGGATGCTTAACCAACTGAGCCACCCAGGCGCCCCTAACCTTCCACTTTTAAAGGACACTTTTGCTAGATATAGAATTTTTGATTGATAGTGTATGTTCCCAGTTCTTTGATTATGTCATTCCATTATCTTTTGGCCTCCATTGTTTCTGATGAGAAATTAACTGCTAATTTCATTGTCGTTCCATTCTGCATGGGTCTTTTTTCTCTTATGGCTTTCAGGATGGATTATCTTTGGCTTTTATCTTTGACTATGAAGTGCCTACGACTAGCTCTATTTGTGTTTATCTTGCTTGATGTTCATTGGACTTCTTGGGTCTGATTGATGTTTCTCATAAAATTTTGGGTGTTTCTGCCATTATATCTTCAGATGTTTATTTTGCCCCTTTTTCTCTCTCTTCTTCATAGCATCTCATTACACACATTTTATTTTTTTTAAGTATTTATTTATTTTGAGAGACAGAGAGAGAGAGAGAGAGAGAGAGAAGGGGAGGGGCAGAGAGAGGGGGGAGAGAATCCCAAGCAGGCTCCATGCTGTCAGTGCAGAGCCCAACACAGGGCTCAAACTCCTGAACTATGAGAGCCTAAATCAAGAGCTGGACACTTAACTGACTAAGCCCCCCAGGCGCCCCTGAAAATTGAACATTTTGGATAATATTTTCTAGCACTGCTGAATTCTGATATTCCCTTTCTCCCTAGACCTTGTTGTTTTTGCTGTGTGTGTGTGTGTGTGTGTGTGTGTGTTTTGTCACTTGTTTGCTTGTTTGTTGTGTAACTTTTCTGGACTAAACCTGTGAAATCTGTCCCTGCAGTGTGCAGTCACTAGTGTCTGCTTTTTTTTTCTTTTTTAATATTCTAGTTTTAAAAATGTAAGCCTGGTTCTGTAGGGGCTGTCCCAGTATCTGCCTAGCTTAGTGGCTGGCTATTGACTGGATGGAAACTTCTAAACCATCTTCAGGCAGTAAGGCTTGTGCACGCTGCTGGTGGGTCTGTGCAGGGGTAGAGGAGTTCTCTGAGTGCTCTATTTTCAGCTCTGCCTTGGGTTTTCTTTCCGCTGGGTCCTTCGGAGTCTCCTCAAGATAGACCATTGGAGCACGGGTAGTTTGAGGCCTCTTCATTCTCTGTTTCGCCAGGGATAGGTTTGCTCCACCCGCATTCACAGTCGCAGTCTGGTGGAGCTCAGTTGTTGGCCCTTCCTGGCCCTCAGAGAAGTCACTTCCACTGCGAACGCCCGTGGATATAGGCATTACCCAGCCCTGCAGACTGAGTTAGCCTTCCTCCACGTAGGCAGAGGGGCTGCGGGTCTTCACCGGCTGCCTTGCCCTCACAGAAGTCGCGTGCCAGACCGAGCTGGGAGGGATGGATGCAATCCTGGGCCAGAATGCCACAGATTCCCAAAGTGCAGCTTCTCACTTTATTATATACCTTTGGTTGATTTCCACATCATCAAGGTTGTTGTTGTCAAGTTTGTTCAACTTTATAGTTGGTTTTTTTTTCCCCTTAAGTAAACTCTACTCCCAACATGGGGCTTGAACTCACAAGCGCAGGATCAAGAGTCACGTGCTCTGCTGACTGAGCCAGCCAGGCACCCCCTTATAGTTGGGTTTTTTGGAGATTATTATTTAAAAAAAACTTAAAAAATTTTTAACGTTTATTTATTTTTGCGAGAGAAAAAGAGAGAGAGAGGCAGAGCACGAGTGGGGGAGGGGCAGAGAGAGGGAGACACAGAATCCGAAGCAGCTCCAGGCTCCCAGCTGTCAACACAGAGCCCGACGTGGGGCTCGAACTCACGAGCTCTGGGATCATGACCTGAGCCATAGTCGGAGTCGCTTAACCGCCCCTGGAGATCACTCTTGATATCATCACTTGGCCATAGCTGGAAGTCCTGCCCTTTCAATTTTTTTTGCTTCTTTTATTTAGATGTGTCTCTTATAAATGGCTCAGAGTTGGATTTTTTAAAATCCTGTCTTTAACTAGACAATTTAGTCTATTTGTTTTCCTTAGTGTGTTTAGATTAATTTCTAAAATATTATTTGATACTTTCTACTTATTCCAATGTTCCTGTTTCTTTATTTTTTCTTTATTTTCCTCCTTGACTTCTTTTGGATTGAGATTTTTTCCTCACTATTTGAGATTTTTCCACTACCAGTTTGGAAGTAGTACACTCTATAATCTTTCATTAGTTACTCCAGAAAATTTAACAAGCATATTTATCGTAACAAAGCTTAAAGTTATTCACTACTGATATGGCCATGAGGGAGTAACAGGGTCCAGAATTACCCTCCCACCATACATGACTGGAAAACTTGGCAAAATACACGAATCAACTGTTTTCAGACGGGGGACCACAGTTGGTGAAGACCCTGTGGTACCAGAGAGAAAGGAAACAAATTGAGCTCTACCATCCCGACCTTCTGACTCAAGCAGAAAAAAGATAAGCTATAACCCATCATGATAAAAGTCAGCCAATCAAAACAAACCCAGGTGAGTTCCAGCCTCTGGTCTAGCATGTAAGGACCTTGGCAGTCGCCACTCCCTGCTATCAACAAGTAAAAAGCTGAAAAAAACCTGAACAACCAACAATTCTTCTTAGACGTGTCAGGGAAGTGAGGTCCCAGGGTGAACCACTTCTCCAAACGCCGCAGAGACAGACAGATACAGAGAATCACAGCTTACTGGAGCAGAAACCCATGAGAACGGGGCTGGGGTAGGAACGCTTGAATTGTATAATTGATGAATTGCTTGAGGCTCAGCGTGGACGTGTCTGAGAGTTAAAAAAAAAATCCAGGGGTGGGGCACTCTTAGGGAGGCTCCCACACTTTTATAAATTTTATCTCCAGGAGCCCTACCAGGTTCCCACAGTGAGGCCTGGAGAAAAATCTCATGCTTCTGGCGGTGGGAGGGGGAAAGTAGTTCTCACCAAGGCCTGCCCTCAAGACAAGCTACTGTACCAGCTGCTGGGGTTGAGCCGGAGGCTAACAGAAAGCAGATACCCAAGCCCAGCCCCTCTAGCCGTCCTAGCCCGCCTGGGGGGGGGGGCGGTTCCCCGCACAGGGGTTTGCGTTTGCTCCTGCTAGGCGCTCTTGGGCAGTGCTCCCTCTGGACCGCTTCCTTTAGAACTTTTAAAAACTGTATTTTTAAAACGTGGCGATTTTTATTGGGCCGTTCCAGTGTAAGTAAAATCTGTGTGCAAGCTAACCAAATGCAGCTTCAGGACAAATCCAGGAGCGGTGCCCCCAACCAGATCACTGCCCCTTAGTCCCTCCAAGAGACAAAATTCTGGAGAATTAAGTATTCTATGCCTAGATCCTTTATTTATTTATTTATTTATTTATTTATTTATTTTTCATTTAAATCCAAGTTAGTTAACATATAGTGTAATAATAATTTCGGGAATAGAATTTAGTGATTCATCACTTACACATAACACCCAGTGCTCATCCCATCAAGGGTCCTCCTTAATGCCCCTCACCCACCTAGCCCATTCCCCCATCCAAAACCCCTCCAGCAACTCTCAGTTTGTTCTCTGTATTTAAGAGTCCCTTAAGGTTTGTCCCCTTTCTTGTTTTTATATTATTTTTGCTTCCCTTGCCTTATGTTCATCTGTTTTTTCTTAAATGTTTATTTATTTTGAGAGAAAGAGAGTGAGCGATCAGGGGAGGTGCAGAGAGAGGGAGAGAGAGAGAATCCCAAGCAGGCTCTATGCCATCAGTGCAGAGCCCGCTGCGGGGCTCAAACCCACAAACCGTGAGATCGTGACTTGAGCCGAAACCAAGAGTCAGATGTTCAACCGACTGAGCCACCCAGGCACCCCTGTTCGTCTGTTTTGTATCTTAAATTCCACACGAGTGAAATCATATGATATTTGTCTTTCTCTGACTGGCCTATTTCACTTAGCATGATGCCCTCTAGTTCCATCCATGTTGCAAATGGCACGATTTCATTCTTTTTGATCGCCAAGTAATATTCCATCGTGTATCTTCTTTATCCATTCATCAGTTGATGGACATTTGGGCTCTTTCCATACTTTGGCTATTGTTGACAGCGCTGCTATAAACATTGGGGTGCATGTGCCCCTTCGAATCAGCAGTCTTGTATCCTTTAGATAAATACCTAGTAGTGCAATTGCTGGGTCGTGGTTTAGTTCCATTTTTAATTTTTTGAGGAATCTCCACACTGTTTTCCAGACTGGCTGCACCAGTTTGCATTCCCACCAGCGGTGTAAAATTGTTCCTCTTTCGCCGCATCCTCACCAACATCTGTTGTTGCCTGAGTTGTTAATTTTAGCCATTCTGACAGGTGTGAGGTGGTATCTCATCGTGGTTTTTTTTTTATTTTTTAAATGTTTATTTATTTTTGAGACAGAGACAGAGCGTGAGTGTGAGAGGGGCAGAGAGAGAGAGAGAGGGAGACACAGAATCCGAAGCAGGCTCCAGGCTCCCAGCTGTCAGCACAGAGCCTGACACGGGGCTCGAACTCACAGACCGTGAGATCATGACCTGAGCTGAAGTCGGACACTAAACCGACTGAGCCACCCAGGTGCCCCTCATTGTGGTTTTGATCTGCATTTCCCTGATGATGAGTGATGTTGAGCATCTTTTCATGTGTCTGTTAGCCATCTGGGTGTCTTCTTCAGTGTCTGTTCATGTCTGTCGCCAATTTCTTCACTGGATTATTAGGGGTTTTTTTGGTGTTGAGGTTTTTTTTTTTTTTTTTTGGTAGTTTTATGGTTTTATTAACACAAATATCATGTGCACATAAACTGTCTACTCATTTTCTTCGCTGCGCAGCCTGGCATTGGGATTCGTGACTCTGATGGCCAGCTGGGCTGCTCTCTCCACGATGGCTTTACGGTTCTTGGAGGAGACATTGTGAGCAATCTCTGCACAGTAAGATTTGTTGCACATCAGCA
>CM053579.1:1769944-1786829 GCA_028646485.1 Cryptoprocta ferox
GGGTCCCGGCGAAACTTCATCGAGCAGACGGTGCTCTGCTCCCCGCGCCTCGACCCGCGTTCAGGGTTTGTGCCGAAACGGCAGCGTGCGGGGATTCCCAGGATCGGGACAGTGCAGGGACAGGGCCGGGATACTCCTTCGTCTGGGGCGAGCCCGAGACGTGAGTCCCAAAGAAAAGCAAAAACACCAGAGCCCTGTCATCTGCGTCCCCGGCAGCCAGGGCGGGGGTGGCCTGCAGTGATCCCCACATCTCCCTGTGCCTTCCTGGGTTGCCAGCTTTGCTTTTCCGTTTCTTTTTTTTTTTATGTGTATTTATTTATTTGGGGAGGGGGAGAACCCCAAGCAGGCTCCACTCTGCCAGCACAGAGCCTGACACAGGGCTCAAACTCACAAACCGTGAGATCACGATCTGAGCCGAAATCAAGAGTCGGAGGCTAAACCGACTGAGCCCCTCAGGCGCCCCAGTTCTTCTGTTTCTTAATTAGGAGGCTCTGGGGCTCCTGTTGAAGTCAAGTGGCCACTGCAGCCAAGCTCTTGGAGTCACTTGCTCCCGGAGTCCATGCACAGTGCCCGAGCCCCGTCTCAGAGCCGTGCTGGGTACAGAGCACCGGAGACAACTCCCACCGTGATGGGCCCCCCCGCCAAACATTCTCTCTTTTCGAAGAGGTGGCTCCTGGGCCACGGGCACAGTGGTCCAGGGCCAGGAGGCCACAGATGGCCTGAGCCAGATGGTCCCAGCGAAGGGAAGACAGTATGCACTGGCCGGGCAGATGGGGGCTTACAGGCAGTGGGCGTGGCAGGTGGAGCCTTTGGGGGATGGCAGGATGGTGGCAATGTATTTTGCCCGTGGGCCAGAGGGCCTGACAGAGCGGGCTGCTGGTGGACCCATATAATGTAGGTCCACCCAGAACCTCGGAATGTGAGCTTATTTACAACATGGCACAGGGACCTGCCTCCTTAGCGCAGGAGGCGGTGCTCCGTCTCAGACGATGAGGCAAAGGGACCCAAGACCTCCTGGTGCATTCTGGCCACCAGCAGTAGTGAACTGGGCTAGGGAGGCTAGAGGGCTGTGGCATGTGGACTTCGTCCTCAAGGCCACTCGGGGCCACTGAAGGGCGCTGGGGGAGGGGAGTGTGATGGCCTCTGCTGCTGGACAGTCGCTGCATCTGCCACATGGGGGTGGGCGGGAGAGCGGAGCCTGGAGGCTTGGAACAGTGAGGAGAGGGCAGGGCCTGGCCAGGGACAAGGGGTGATGCACTTGAGAGCTAAAGTGATAAACTCATCCGAAACTGTGAGAGGTGGTGAAGAGAGAGGGAGCGGAATTCAGCCCCTGACATTGGGATTTGGGTGACTGGAGCAGAGACCGTGAGTCCCCTGTGGGGTCATGGGGCATTCGGGCAGCCATGGCCAGTTGCCAGTTGGAACTGTGGGTGTGGCCCCCAAGAGACACTGATGTCATATAGAGCGGAATGGGGGCGGTGGAGCCTGAGAGAGGCTTGGGACAGACGGCCAGAACCGTGGGAAGGAGACAGGGAGCGGGGGACAGAGGAGGACAGTGTCGCAGCAGGAGGGCACCAAGAGTGTGACAAAGAGCAAGACTGAAGAGGGCAGCTGAGCACGCAGCACGCGGGGCAGAGCCTGAGGGGACTAGGAGACCAGCCACCTGAGGGACAAGCTTGGATGCCAGGTGACTGGGGCCATGGCTGCTGGTGGCTTTGACCGGGGAAGGGCCGGAAGTCCAGGCAGCTCTCACCTGACTCGTCTGAAAGGGCTTGACAATGTGGGTGGCAAAGGTGCCCGCCGGGAGGGTCAGGCCCAAGCTGGGCTCCAGGAGACATACGGGCCGGGAGTGGCCACTGGGAGCCGTGGGAAAGAAGGTAGCTGGGAGCAAGTAAGGGATCGTACAGGCTGACAGTGCAGTTCCAAGTGTAGACGGGGCCGGGGCCACCAAAGAAGCAGTGACGAGCAGGGGCTCAGCTCGGCCACTTTGAGGATGAGGGCTGGCATGGCGGCGAGGAGGCCATGAGCCCAGAGTCAGGGCCCCAGGAGTGGACCTGCGACCAGGGGCGAGGACTGAGGAGGACAAGCTCGAAGGCCTTGGACTTCGACAGGAGGGTGGCCGAGTCATGTCTGGTAACTTCACACTCGGCAGAGGCCAACATGGGGCTTGAACTCACACCTGGGAGCCGCGGTCTTGGGGAGCAAAGCGATGCCGTTGGCCTTGAGCTCCAGGAGGTGGGTGGGGCAGAACGAGCAGCCCCCAGACGCCAGAGGTCGGAGGAGAGCCGGGCCGCAGGACTGTCTGCGCTCTGAAGGCATGGACATCATGGGGGGGTTTCGAGGGCTGGTGAGGGGCTTGGGCAGAGGTAGGGCTAGTGCTGGGGGCGCCAGGGGCCAGCACTGGCCGTGGGGGCACAGGGGCGGGAGCCATGGGGGAAGGGTAAGCTTGGCTGAGAAGGACACAGCATTCTTGGGCACCACAGGTCTCCCTTCCTGGAGACAACTTCTGGATAATTCTATCCCTCATAATCCCCAGAGTCTAGGCAGGCTGAGGTGGATGGGGCCGCCACCAACAGTGGAGCACAGGAAGTTCGCTCTGACCATTGGGAAGTCCTCCTAGGCTTATATCCTTGGGGACCCGATCCTCGGGAGAGCAGGCAGCTCAAGCCAGGAGTGTCACGGGGAGGCCGAGGTCACGGTCACAGTCCCGACGGCAGGTCCCGAGAGCTGAGTCTTCCAGGTTGACACATTCGGTTCTGTGTTAGCCTCGTGGTTGCCGACCGCTGCCCCAGTGAGGAGAGGCTCACTGCTGGGACATCAGCCTCAGGCCACTGCTCCAGATTGGTGACAGCAGAGTCACACGGGACCCCAGAGCAGCCCGGGCTGAACCCTGACTCCCGGAGCCCCCACAGACCCCATCCTTTCTCTCTGGGGTGATGACACGATGCTGGCAATGGGGGAGGAGAGTGCCCGGCTGGTGGCTGCTGAGCGCTCACCACATGCTGGGTGTCAAGGCTGGGGTCCTTCTGGCTGGGGTCCTATCGTGCACCCCCCCACCCCGACAGGAGGCTTCGAGCACTGAGCGCAGACTCTTCACGCTGCCGAGGCACACGGTGACAGAGGAAGATGGCTCTGACGATGTTGCCCTAGCCTCCGAGGGCCTGCAGGGGCTTGGTCACGCATCACGGTCCCCCACCAAGAGGGCCACTGTGGGGACCGGGCCATGTGCCCAACCCTGAGCGCAAGGCCCTGGCCGTCCCCTTCCCACCCGAGACATCTCTGGGCCGGGCCTCGCTGACGCTTCCCTCTCAGTGGATATGAACCACCCCTCCGGCTTTCCAGCCACCAGGTCCTGGCCCTCCCCTCCCTCTCCTTCTCCCTCTCTCCGCCCCTGCGCTGCTCTCCTCTCCACACTGGGTGCTCGCAAGATGCAAATCAGTCACCAATGTGGGAAGCAGGTACTGCGGGGTAATAGCTGCTCTCTAAATTTAGACAGGAAAAGTCCCCATAGAGCAGGCAGAAATATCCTGAGCCTGCCTTGTGGCAAACCTCTTAAGCAGGAAAGTGGGGAGGGGGCAGCGAGGGGGGGCGCTCTGGGGGGTGGGGGGGCGGGGCCAAGAAAGGGTGATAGAGGCAAAGGCTCTTATGGGGCTGGGGTGAACCTGCTCTACGGGCCTGTCTTTGTCACCCTGGGGCCACAGCCTAGGGCTTGGCGGGGCTGGCCTGGATTCAACGGTCCCATCAGGCCCTCTCGGCAGCCAGTTCTCTGCGGATTTGGACTGCGTGGACACCTCTCCAGGGCCCCTCTGCAACCAAGAGCTGCTTCCTTCCTTGCTCTGGCTGGGTAGCTGGCCATATTCCCGCCCCTCTTCCCCCCGCCAGCCAAGAATGACTGGGACCAGACCCAAGCCCCCTGGGCCCAAGCAGTCCCCTCTATGGAGGCTGCAGCCTGGCTGGGGTCCTAGACCTCGGCTCTCCATGGAGAGGAGCAGAGCAGTGCTCGGTGCCCCCTGACCCCAGGGCAGCACATGACCCGGCCAGCGGGGTGTCTGGCCTTGGTCTGGGTGCAAGGAGCCGACAGGGCCCGGCCTGGGCCCTGCAGTGTTGAGAGGAGAAGCGGCGGACGCAGCGGAGGGAAGCAGCCAGGCTGTGTTCTCAGTCCCGTGACGGAAGGGGGCAGACCCCCTGAGGAGCAAGTTTGCAGGTGCGGACACACAGCACCCTCACAAACCCCCTCCCCACCCCCGCAGACATCTGAGCCAGGGCAAAGGGTCAGGATGAGCCCAGCCGGGGCCTGACCTCACTTCCTGTCCCATATATTATCTTCTTTCTCAGGACGAGATGCTCCAACTCCGAGAAGCACGTTCCCGGTGGGGATGTGGAGACACGCGGCCAGAAAGGCAGGTGGGCCACTCACAGGGACCTTCCGCAGTGCACCTGGTGGACGGGGGTCTACAGCAGGGGAGCAACTCCCTGCGGGCTCTGGGTACCCCCAATCTCCCTGGCCATTCTGGTGCAGCCCTCAACCTCCCTTGGAGGAGCCAGGAAGCCACCTGCGTCTCTCTCCTCCCCTTCCTCAGCGTGGGGGCTGGAGGGACTGCCCTCTTCCCTCTCACCTCCCTTTGCCTGTCCAGCCAATGGGTGTGGGCGTCTGGCTCTCTCCTGGTAAAAGGATTATATCATCTGTAATGTATATGCAGACACGCGCACTGCTTCTCAGGAGGACAACACAAGGAGAGGGAGCCCACACAGCTGGCCGGAGGGGGTTTATAACCAGGTTATTGAACCTGAACCTGAGCCCTCACAGAATGGGGATGTTAATGGCTCCGAGGTCACAGCCCCTCAGAAATCAATTGCTGCGCAGCTCCCCTGCCCCTCCCCTTGTGTCACTCCCTCCTATGACCTCAGCGGCAAGTGCAGATCCTGGGACGTGCCACAGGGCCATTTGGTTTAAAACGTCTGGCCCTGGCCCTGTTGGGAGCTGGAGTGATGAGTGACGGTGGTCTGGGGACGGGGGACGGGGCAGTGGGGGTCACGTGAGCAATAGGCTTCAGCTGCAGATACTGCTTCCGGTAGCACCCAATGGGTGTCCAGAAATAAAGCCTCAGGTGCGGTGTGCCCAAGTGCCAGAGCGCCCCAGACGGGAGCAGGATCTCCGTGCCGGGCCCAGATGACATAGGCCTCTCCCCAAAGCTTCGCTTGCCTGGAAAGTGGCCCGGAATCAGGACATGAAAAAGGTGTGCCTTAACAGGTTCGGCTGTCTTCCGCCCACGGCCCACCGTGCCCAGAGCAGTGGACAAGGATCTCTCCGTCCCGACCAAGGCTCAGCGTTCTGTCCCTCCATCTTGTGTAGAGCTGGCAGCTCTTGGGGCATCCTGCCGTGTGCCTCGGGGTTCTGGTGGCAAAGGGGGCAGGGGTGCTGAGGAGAGAGAGGCTTGGGGCCACACAGTAACTCGGTCAGAGATTTCTGTCAGGAACAGACACGTGTGAGCATGCGGGCTTGGCTGCTTTGGAGATGGAGGCCCAGCTATGTCTTCAGAACAACCTCGATTCCAACACAATTGGCCTGGTACTCAAGTCCTCTTCGAGAAGGTTCTGCACTTTATTCCTCAACAGGGTACATACAGTCCGGCCTTGCTACCTCAGTCCCTGGGAATGAAGAGGGAGGCCCCATTTCCCTGAGGCCTAGCAGGCCTGGGCCTTCCGAGCGCCTCGGCCTGGCCTGGCCATGTCGGCTAGCTTTCTTCTCTTCCAGCACTGGAGAGCAGAGGCCCTGTGGCAGGGAGGGAGCTTTGCGGGGGTGGGGGACAGCAGCATTCAATCCAAATGTTCCTCCTCCAGCCGTTGGGCCCTGAGTCACTTAAGCACAGGATGGGGGTGGGGAGGTGGGGACTGGTTATCCAACCTTTCCAGAAAGTCCTCTGAGTCAGCTCACCGAGTCTGCTGGGGGCTGAGTGCCTTGGGCCATGGGCACAGCTGCCATGTATCTTCCCCAAATGGCAGGGCCACGGGGGAGGGGGTTGGGGGGATGAGACAGAGCCTTATCTTGTGTGGTCTCCGTGTGTCTTCAGCATACGCCGCTTTCTTCGCACAGGCCCCCTTACGTCACAACAACCGCAGCTCGGCCGTCAGAAAAGCACAGGGTCCAGCAGCAGGGCCCCACGCAGCCTGGTGCGCTCACCTGTGCGCTGTGCGCTGGGTCACCTTGGCCCTTTGGCTCCACACTGGCCCCCGGAGCCCTGACGCTGAAGGGGAGGAGAAAGAGCCAGCCTGGCTCTGGGGCTCCCTGGGCCTGCCTGGTGGATGCACCTGCCAGGAGCTACAACCTAGAAAGGCCCAGGGGCCAGAGCAGGGAGTGGGCTGTGCGAGTGAACGTCTGCTGAGGCTGGAAGGGGTCAAAGGGCGAGGCGGGCCTGCCAGCAGCTGGCCTCTGCTGGGGCCCAACCTCATGGGTTGGAACTGTAGTGAGGCTAGTCCCAGAGGGTCCTGGGAGACCATGAGGTCCTCCCCTCCCCTCCCCCCAGCTGTGCAGATGAAGAAACTGAGGCACCAGAGACCAAGTTGCCCCTCTCCTCTCTTTTCCAGGAAATAACTCAGGGGCACTCAGCACTGCTGCAGACAGGAGCCAGGCTGCCAGGCCTGCCTTGGCTGCCCCCTCATCCTGAGAGTTGCTGGCATCCCAGCCCTGCCCGCCTCCCACTTGATGTCGCCCCAGCCTGTCCTCGCCTCACTCTGATATCCCTGAGCAGAAGCACAGGAGACCCTGCCAGAAGCTGGTCCTCAGCATCCCTCGTGCCCCATTCCGGGGCGGGGGGGGGGGGGGCAACTCACCCGTGACTCACGTGGGAGCCCCCTCTGTACTCCTCCCTGCCTCCCCCTCCCCACAGAAGAGAGCAAGGCCGAGGCCCCACGGGGTCTCCTTGTTCTCATGCAGTTGGGGCTTCTGAACCCGGTGGGGCTCTGCCACCACATAGTTGTGTGACACCAGGAAACCAGTGCCTCTGACTCCCAGAGCCGTGTAAGGACAAAACGAGGTCCTTGGTGGAGATGCTTATGGCCTTTGGTGCAGAAGAAAGCGAAGCGGGCCTGGCGACAAGGCCCCCTCTCAGGCCCTCCCCCTACGTCCTGGCTCCACCCCTTCCAGGCACTGAGGCTCGAACGCTATTATTATTAGCCAGAATGTGATACGCGAGAATGGGAGAAGACAGTGCAGGGGACCTGGGAGTTGGGGGGCGGGGGGGGGGGGTGGCCGGGATTTGCAGTAGTCAGATGGACCTTATGCCCTCTCCTGTGTGGCAGTAGGAGGTGGCCCTGGGGGCCAAGCTGTGCCCGGTCCTCCATGGGCTCCTTCGCCTCCCTCGCTGGAAGCAGAGGCGGCCAGCATAGCCTTCGGTGCAACCCTCCCCCAGCCCAGGTCCTGCCTAGGTCAGGTCTCCCCACCCCACTCCTGCGCCCTAAGCTTGCGGACCACATGCCACGAGCATCCCACAGAGGGTCCGCGGCGGGCAGAGCGGACAGTCTCGCAGGTGGGAGGAAGGCGGGCGGGGTCGGGGGAGGTGGAGGGAGACGCCGGGCAGGCCGCGCGGTCCCTCCCCTCTCCCTCCCTGCGCGCCGCCGCCGGCGACATCGCCCCTCCTGGGCAGGGGGCGGAGAAGACGGCGACGGGAAGGGAGGAGGCGGCGGCGGAGGCGGGATTTGGAGTTTCCCTCCGCAGCGGCGGCGGCGGCGGCGGCGGCGGCGGCCCCTCGGCTTCAGGCGAGGCCGCCGCCTGAGGCTCCGGTGACGCTCGGCGGCAGCGGCGGTGGCGCTTCCCGCCGCCTGGGCTTCGGAAACTTCCCGGCCGCGACGCGCGGAGCCGGCGCTGGAAGCCGAGCGGATCCGGGGTGAGCGGAGGTGAGCGGAGGTGAGCGGAGCACGCGGCTCCCCGGCACCCACCCACCCCACCCCCACCCAGCCTGGCCGCCCCCTCCGACGTGAGCTCCTCCACCCTGCACCCCAAAGTCTTGCCAACGCGTAGCCCACGGGGCCAACACACGCGCCCCTGTGAGACCCACTGGATCGTGCCTCCGCACAGCCCCCGCGTCCCGCCCGTGCACCTCCCTGTCCTCTGCACGCGCGCGCATAAACCACGCACCGCAGACTCAGTCCCTGCAGTGAACATAGCAGCAGCCCCTAGCCCACCACCCACCACTGCCCTCAACTCAGGCTAGCACCCATCTCAGACCCTGCCATGCCTCAGTACACACCCAGGCGCGCGCACGCACGCACACACACACACAAACACACACACCCTATATATCCCTGCCATATCTGCACTAACATAGCTCCCCTCACGGTGCCACCATCTCCAACTCCCCATATGCTCATTACAGACACTCCACCCACGTTCCCAGCCCAGAGACACTGGCAATCCACCTACCCCTGAGTGAAGCCCCAAAACTAACTCATGCCCCAGCAGCCGACTCCCCACGCCCCCAAACCAGGCCCGTTCCCCAGGCACACACCTCTAGCATCCACCCCCCCCCCGTTGCACACTCACACACCCCAGCATATACACACACCTGCTGGGTTGCTCCCCAACCCCATCGCTGATAGCCCCCAACACGCCCTAGCACGTCCCTGAGGCCCTCCCACCGCCACCCCTGACACCTGGCACTTGGGCTCTAGAGGCTGCAGTAGTCTGTGGCATCCCTGCCAAGTGCAGCTGGCTCGCCTTTGGCAGCAGCAGCTCACCGCGCTGAGGCCCCATAGGTGCCTCCCTAAACAGACCCTCAGTCTCCCCAGCGACTGGCCTGGCCTCTTCCCTAAGAGATAAAGAAGGCACTTGAGGTGCTAGGTACCCTACTTAGATGTCGGCTGGGAGAGGAGGAAGGGAGAGGCAGGCACTGAAATGGAGGCAGCCCAGCTGGAACCAAAGGAACGCCAGTTGCCAAGCAGGCACGTAGTAGGTCGGCTCCAGGAGGATGGGAATCCGCCACAGAGCGTGTGCCTGTCTGCGTGTGCCGTGAGGCTGTGCGGGCCTGCCTGTGTACCTGTGGTGTCCATGGCGGGAGTGTGTGTGTGTGGGGGGGTGACCCGAGGAGAGAAACAGCAGGACCAGCACCCCCCAGGGCTTCCTCATGCAACAATTGGTTTCATTCATTCACGCCTTCTTTGTTAACAAGCATTTCTTCCGGGAGAGCCAGGCGTATGCCAGGCCCTGCACTGGGGGCTGGGGCCAGCTTGGGGCCGGCTCCTGCCTTGGAGGAACTCCCAGTCCAGCGAGGAGACCGACCAGGAAAAGCAGAAAGCCATCCCCAGCGGAAAGTGGATTTGGTGGAAAAGACACTGGATTTGGCAGGAACGCTGTCGCTGGGAGTTGTGCTCCTGGCCATGTGACTGGGCCGCGACAGCCAAAATCCTGCCATTCGGCCCGGAGGGAACCCTGCATTTCGGGGTGAGGGGTGGAGGGTGAGTTGGGGCGCCGCTCTCCAGAGGCCCCGGAGACCAAAGGGCGCACGCGGCGCGCGCGGGGCCTACGAGCCTCCGCGTCCCCGCCGCCTCCAAGGGACACTGGCCCGGTCGGGCGGGGGCCGGGGGCGCCCGGCGGGGCCGGGGCGGCAGGCTCAGCTCCTACCCTGAGGCGAGCGAGCGCGCGGCCGGCCGGGACCCACCCGCGGTGGGGGCCTCCGAGAGGCCGGGCGCAAGGCGCTGCCTCCCCCAGCCCAGCCTGCTCCCAGCCCCTCGGGGCGGGGCTGGCGCCCAGAGCAGGTGCTAAGGGGAGCCCCGAGGGCGGGCGGGCCGGGTCAGGGGCGGGGGGCGGGGGGGGGGGCTGGCTGCCTCAGCCCCGCAGTGCGGAGGTGGCAACAGGTTCCAGTTTGTCCTGCTGCTGGCGCCGGGCGCAAGCACTCACTTGCGAGATTGAACAGGGCCCCTCCTCCTGATCGTTTTCTCCCGGTTGGTGGGCTTGCCAGCAGCGGTCCGGAGCCAGGCGCAGGGGAGCCACTCTTCAGGCTCTGGGAGCCAAAGGCTCGGGTACAGCCCCACTCCGGGAGAGCTTCTTGGAGCCAAGCTTCCTCTTCCATCAGCAGTGCTGAAGTTGCCTCCCACCTCCTCTTCCCACCCAGGTTCCCCTCACCTCCTCCAGGGATCCCTCTCCAGAAAACATGCCTGGGCACCTGGGGAGCTCCTACCTCCCAAGGGGTCGGCAACTGTCTCTCCAGCCACACTGACTCCCCATGACAGGGTGGCTGGCCACCTGCACCACTCCACCTCCGGGTCAAGCATTGCCACTGCCCACAACTCAGCCAAGCCAGGCACTCCAGCGGGCACACTGCAGAAGGCCTTGGTGGTTTCAACCTGGCCCGCCCCCAGAGTCCCTCCCCCAGCTGCAGTGTCTGGAGGCCCATGTCCCGGGCGGTAGCCCACCTCTGCCTCTGGGAGCTAGGATGGGAGGGAAGGGACAGGACAGAAGACAGAGCCCCTGCCCTGGAGCACTGCGAGTCAGTGGGGGAGGGGGGGGAGGTGCGTGGGTCCCCGCTCTGGCCACAGCCTCCGTGAATCTGCAGCTTGCTGGCATTACAGCGTCAGGGACCTGGGGCACAGACGAAGGAGGCTACGGGAAGGCTGCTCTGAGGAGGGTGTCTCGGCAGGGGGGAGGTCTGGAAAAGGAGCACAATCTGAACAGGCTACAGAGGAGGGAGGCCTGGGCTGGGGAGCGGGAGGGCACAGCCCAGCTCCCTAAGGCCCCTGGATCCCCGGATGCAGGCAACGGGACTCATCCCAGAGGCCAGGATGAGGTGGGCTGTAGCCAGAGAGGAGTCCCAGGCTGGCAGCCCCCTGGGCCTGGGAGGGAGGGAAGGAGGGGGACACTGGAGGCCCCTTCGAGGGACTGGCTGCCCGCAACCCGTCCTCTCCCTAGTATTACTTCCTGGGTTTTCTCATCTTCCTGTGTGGCTCAGATGAAGAGAGGAGTCTTCATCAGTGGCACTGAACTTAATTATCCTAAGCGTCGGCCTTCCAGGGGTTTTACGTCCTGCCAGCCTTAGCTGCACTCTTGTGGTGCCCATCCTGTGTGCAGAGCTCTGCCTTCTTTTACTTAGTTCCTCGGGACAGATTCCCAGAAGTGGCCAGAGGGTGTGGATTTCTTCCTAGCTCCGGATGCATATTACCAAACTAATTTCCAGAAGGGCCATGCACATAGAGAATCCTCCAGCAACCAGCAATCGAGCAGCAGGCTGATTTCACGGCACCCTTGGCAGCACTGGGTGTACTCATTTTGAGAACATTTTACCAATGTACTAGGTGGGAAGTGTCACCTTGTTTTCTACTGTCACCTTGTTTGTTTTTAATTTGCCTTCCCTCCACACCTGAGGTCGAACCTTGCCCCAGAGGTCTTATACCCGGTTGCGTTTCTTCCCTCATGCGGTCTTTTCTCGTTCCTTGCCCATTTATCGGAGTCTTAACCTTTTGATTAATTGGTATGAGCTTTACCTTATCTGCTGTACATTTTCCTTCGACTCTGCTGTCTGCTTTCGATGGGTTTTAAGCAGGGAAGGGACACTTATCACACCCCGCGTTATCTTGTTCGGTCTCCCTCTCTATTACTGACCTGTGCGGCTAAGCTGGGAGTGCCGTGAGAGCAGGGACCCTGTGCGTCCTGCCTGTTCGTCATCCTGGGTCCATGGAAGGTATGGAGGCCCCCGGCCTTTGATGAACAAGTGATGTGGTGCAGGGCAGAGCGGAGGGTGGTGGAGGCAGACAGGCCTCCCTGGAGGCAGGCAGAGAGGGCTTCCGAGGCTGTGATGGGGACCTGGTCAAGAGTTGGCCAGCGCAAGCCCTCATTGCAGGGAGCAGAGGGCAGAGTACAGGTGGTAAGAGATGAATTTTAAGTAGAAACTACGTGGCTCTTGACCAGGGAAGAGGCAGAGGGAGACGCCAGGGATGACTCCTGGGACAGCGACATGGTTAAGAGCAGAGCGCTTCAGTTTAGGACTGGAGGCTCAGAGCTCCTGGGTGCCCAGGGCCATGCGTGAGAGAAGCCATGGGGGAGGGGGCGGGGGGGGGGGGCTCAGA
Organism: Cryptoprocta ferox; assembly: GCA_028646485.1. Classification (NCBI taxonomy): domain Eukaryota; kingdom Metazoa; phylum Chordata; class Mammalia; order Carnivora; family Eupleridae; genus Cryptoprocta; species Cryptoprocta ferox. The sequence continues at coordinate 1,781,999 of CM053579.1, forward strand.
AGCTGTCATCTGCCCTCCTAGCCCTTGGGCAGAGTTCCGGGCCAGAAGACAGCAGTGGGTTTCTGGTCTTGCTTCCTCCTCCCCTCCATGATTTCAGCGGCATCCCACAGTAGCCCCAGGTGGTGGCTGTGATGAGCCCATTATATAGATGGGGTCACTAAAGTTCAGTCAGAGGACATGATGGTCCGGGGTCGACGAGTGAGTGGGGCTGGGCGGCAGCTTCTGGGGCCGGGGCACTGAGCTCTTATCCCTCCCCCTCCGCCTGCCTCCAGCTGCCGACTGGCGCTGGGCAGAAGAACTGAGGCTGGTCACCTGCTGGGCCCCTGACCTGCCCTTGGCCTCTGCCCCGGCCCCGGCCCGGCCCCGGCCCACTTCGGTGGGAGCCCCCGCTCAGCGCGCCACTTGGGGGCCCACCCGACTGCTTCGCTGGCACCCGTTGGCTCGCCAGACCCCCTGAGCCCGCCCCCGCCGCCCCGCCCCTCCGAACGGCAACTCCACGTCCAAAGGCAGCGGCTTCCAAGGTGGAAGCTGGGTCCCGCCGCCAGGAAGCTGCTGGCTGGAGAGCTGCGCGGGACTCAGCCTCCACGTGCGCGCCTGCTTGGCCACCCGGCCCTCCTCCCCGGACGCCCGGCCCGGGGACGCCCTCCTGGGGAACGGCGCCCCGCGTCGCGCGCTGGCCTCCGCTCGGACGTCTGCCCGCGGCAGCCCGCCGCCCGATCACGCTCCAGGTCTCTGGCCTCCTGTTTCCTCCTCCCGGGCGCCTCCGGGGCCGGGTTAGCTCCGACGAGGCCAGCTGAGGCCCATCACTTCGGCGCCACCTCCACTCCCCGGGCCCGCCTCTCGCGGCGCACACACCCCCAAAGTCAGAAGCTTGAACTTGGGGAGTGATTGCAGGCCGGCCAGGCGAGAGCCGCGCGAAGGGAGTGTGCTGGGGGGTGGGGGTGGGGGGTGGCCGGAGCCCCGGGCTGCCCAGAAGGGGCCGGGAAGGGACCCGCGGCTCTCAGGGGGCCCATCGGACACCCGGCCTTCCTCTCCTGGAGGACCTCTCCCGCTTCCCTTCCAGGAGCGGGCCGCCGCGCCGGGCGTTTTCCTCCGAGGGCTCCAGGCGCCTTTCCGCGCCTCCTCTCCGTGGGAGGGGGCGCGAGAAGAGCACCGGGCGGCGGAGGGGTGTCCCCGCGGGGCCCCGGGCGCCCGCCTGGAGGCCACGGGGTCGGCTCCCCGCCGCGGCCCCGTGGCGGCCGGGCGCGGGGGCCGCGAGCTCACGCCGCGCGCCTTCCGTCTCTCCGCAGCGCCGGCGCTCGGACGGGCCGGGAGCCGCGAGCCCATGGAGGGCCTGGGCCGTTCGTGCCTGTGGCTGCGCCGGGAGCTCTCGCCCCCGCGGCCTCGGCTGCTGCTCCTGGACTGCCGGAGCCGCGAGCTGTACGAGTCGGCGCGCATCGGCGGGGCGCTGAGCGTGGCCCTGCCCGCGCTGCTGCTGCGCCGCCTGCGGCGGGGGAGCCTGTCGGTTCGCGCGCTCCTGCCCGGGCCGCCGCTGCAGCCGCCCCCGCCCGCCCCGGTGCTCCTGTACGACCAGGGCGGGGGCCGGCCCCGGCGCGGGGAGGCGGAGGCCGAGGAGTGGGAGGCCGATTCGGTGCTGGGCACCCTGCTCCAGAAGCTGCGAGAAGAAGGCTACCTGGCGTACTACCTACAGGGTACGTGCGGGCGCTGGCGCGGGGGAGCCGGCCCGGGAAGGACCCTGGGTCCCTGGAGCCAGGCAGGGCCACCGCTTCCAAGGGGGCTCCTAATTCGTCTGGCCTTGGGCAAGCCCTGCCTTATTTTACCTAGCGTGGAGGTGAGAGTCCCCCCCCCCCCCCCCCCGCCTCTGGGCAAGCCCTTCACCCTGGAGAGCCCCAGTTTCGGAGTCTGGAAAATGGGGAGAATCGGGCTGACCGGCCCTGGCTCAGGGGATGCTCGAGAATGGAGTACCAAGCGCGGGCTCCCGATTTCCCAGGGAGGATGTCACCAGCCCCCGCAGCTGCTCCGCCCTGGGCAAAGGAGGCAGGGGCCACAGGAGGACAAATCCTGCTCTTCGAGACCCCGGATTGGGGCAGGGGAGAGAGAGAGAAGCAGTGAAGGCAGGAGGAAGCAGAGATCTGTCCCAGCATAGTCACGGCTGGGGAGGGGGCGGGGTGGTGGTGGAAAATACAGGCCTGTTGGCTCCTTGATGAGCCAAACACGCATCCAGAGGCCCAGGGTAGGGACGGGGTTCCCAGAACCTACAGAGCCAGGCCCCCACCTCCCCATGAAGGCGGGCCATGGCACCGTTGTCCCTTGCTCCATTCTGATCGCAAGGGGATACAGAACCATATGAAGTGTTGGCTGCCCAGGCCCCACACCTAGCCCGGGAAAATAATTACCTGTACTCGAACGAGATGCTCACCTCTTAGGACTTTAAATCGATCCAGGTGGAATCTTGTGCTCTCTCCCAGACTCCTGCCTCTTGGGGTGCTCATGGTTGAGCTGGATGGGGGGGGGCACCCAGGAAGAGAACTCACATCTGAGCCTTTCCTCTTTATTTTTTCTTAATTTTTTTAAATGTTTATCTATTTTTGAGAGAGAGAGAGGCAGACCATGAGCAGAGGAGGGAGAGAGAGAGAGGGAGACACAGAATCCGAAGCAGGCTCCAGGCTTTGAGCTGTCAGCACAGAGCTCGACGCGGGGCTCGAACCCATGAACCGTGAGATCGTGACCTGAGCTGAAGTCAGACACTTAACCGACTGAGCCACCCAGATGCCTCAGAATTTTTTTAATGTTTATTTTTGAGAGACAGAGAGGCAGAGCGTGAGCAGGGGAGGGGCAGAGAGAGAGGGAGACACAGAATGTGAAGCAGGCTCCAGGCTCTGAGCTGTCAGCACAGAGCCCGACGCGGGGCTCATACTCACGAGCTGTGAGATCATGACCTGAGCCGAAGTCGGACGCTTAACCAGCTGAGCCACCCAGGCGTCCCTGAACCTTTCCTCTTTGTAAATGACAGTGGTGTCCTCCCCAAAGGCTGGCAGGACATCTAGACTGCTGAGTCCACATGCCTGCCTCACCTTGGCTCTGGGGCTGTAAGATCCTCTGTGGGCAGCTCTGCCTAGGCCCAGAATCTTGCACCCCCAGCAGCAGTGGGCACTTGCTGCCCGGAGGAATAGCCAACGTGCTGAGCGAGTGTGGTCAGTCTACCCCCAGTGCACCACACGGGGACACCAGTATAGATCAGGTTGCTGACTTTTATTTTTAACGTTTATTTATTCATCTTGAGAGAGAGAGAGAGAGAGAGAGAGAGAGCGCGCACACACACACACACACACACACACGAGTGGGAGAGGAGCAGAGAGAAAGGGAAACAGAGAATCCCAAGCAGGCTCCGCACTGACAGTAGACACAGACACACTGACACAGGGCTCAAACTCATGAATCGAACCGTGACATCGTGACCTGAGTCGAAGTCGGACACTTAACAGACTGAGCCACCCAAGCCCCCCAGGTTGCTGACTTTTGAGTTCCCCCTGGAGACTCTGCAAGCCCCCTCGGGTCTTGGAGCCATCTCAGGCCATCTCCATATCCCCAGCCAGAGGCGCTTGGCTGTCCAGGTGGCCAGATCGACAGGACTGTCCCCCTGTCCTCTCCTAGGTGGCTTCAGCAGATTCCAGGCAGAGTGCCCCCACCTGTGTGAGACCAGCCTCAGCAGCCGTGGTGGCCCAAGCACAGCCCCAGTGCCCAGCCCAGTGGTGGGGCTGGGCGGCCTGTGCCTGAGCTCTGACTGCTCCGATGCAGAATCCGAGCCTGACCGCGACTCCATGAGCTGTGGCCTGGATTCGGAGGGTGCCACACCGCCCCCAGGGGGGCTGCTGCCATCCTTCCCCGTCCAGATCCTGCCCAACCTCTACCTGGGCAGTGCTCGGGATTCGGCCAACGTGGAGAGCTTGGCCAAGCTGGGCATCCGCTACATCCTCAACGTCACCCCCAACCTGCCTAACCTCTTCGAGAAGAACGGCGAGTTTCACTACAAGCAGATCCCCATCTCAGACCACTGGAGCCAGAACCTGTCCCAGTTTTTTCCTGAGGCCATTGCGTTCATCGGTGAGTCTGCTGGGGGTGGGGGCCCTCTTCCTCCCTCCCCTTGCCTCCCCCAAGCCTGGATCCTGGCCTCTCTCACTCCCCCATGAGGGCTTCATGATGCACTTAGCTGCCATCTACAGAGCCCAAAACTGGAACGGTGCCTCTGCGGTCGGGTAGTGCTGACGCCAGCAGCCGGACCCCTCAGACCAGAAAGGGCTCCCAAGCCAACGCCAGCAACAGCCGCCTGGCTCCCAGAGGGCGGAGTGGGGCCTGCACATCACACTGACCCCCACTCTGCCCCCATCTAGATGAGGCCTTGTCCCAGAACTGCGGGGTGCTCGTTCACTGCCTGGCAGGCGTCAGCCGCTCTGTCACCGTCACCGTGGCCTACCTCATGCAGAAGCGCCACCTCTCACTCAACGATGCCTACGACCTGGTCAAGCGGAAGAAGTCTAACATCTCACCCAACTTCAACTTCATGGGGCAGCTGCTGGACTTCGAGCGTAGCCTGCGGCTGGAGGAGAGGCGCGCCCGTGAGCGCAGCAGCGGGGGGCAGGAGTCTGCTGCCTCTGACCCACCCTCCTTCTTCACCACCCCTACCAGCGATGGTGTCTTTGAGCTGGACCCCACATAGGGCCCCGTTCCGCCCCCCCATGGGTGCCCCTGACCACCCATGTGCGGGGGGGGGGGGGGGAGGGAGGAGTTGGGGGGAGGCAGAAGGGGGAGGCAGGGAGTTGGGGACGGGGGA
>CM053579.1:1787329-1814310 GCA_028646485.1 Cryptoprocta ferox
GCGCTGCCCTGTGAGTGGGGCGACCCCCGCGGTCAGAGGAAGGCTCGTACCTGAGTGGCCCCACACCTGCAGCAGGACCCGAGCGTGGGGCACGGGCACGGGCCAGTCCAGGGCGGCCGCCACCCCATCTGGTCCCTCCTTCCCGCGGCCCCTGGCTCCTTGGCCGACGGGCTGTGCTGTGGGGTACGCCGAAGGGGGACACTCAGACCCCACGTTGTTGTCACCGTCGAAGGGTCCAAGCGTGAGAGGGGTCCTCCTGCCTCCCACCAGCCCTCAGTCCCGCTCGGCACCTCCCGGGCCTGCACTGGGCCTGGGCCTTACCCTCACCGGGTGCTACTTAGCTCTGTGTCCTAGCACACAGGGTATTGTCTGACTGTACAGCCCTCGCCTCCGCCTCCTTGGCCCTGCAGCGGGGAGCGCCTCCCTCAGGGGTCACCCTGCTCACCTCTCACGTACCACAGGGCTCCCCTGTCTGTCTCCTGGGCCTGGCCGGCTGGCAAGCCCAGAGACGCTGAAATGCCTCTGGGCTCAAGTGCACCTGGCGTCCGGCCTGGGCACCTCAGGCCCTCCACAAACGTCTCCTGAATGAATGTGATCGAGTTGGGGTGGCTCTGAAGCCCCACATAGACCTTCACAACACCCCATTCTGTGTCTGGCTCTGGGCTGGCCCACTGGGGCACAGAAGGGATCGAGGACGAGACCTGCCTCTGGGAGACCTCTGCCCACACGTGGGACGCACGGCACAGGTCACTGTCCTAGCACTGACCCGAAGCTAGCTGTTGCCAAGCCAGGGCCCTTCCCTGCCCAGGGGCCCCTGTCTCCTCCCTCACTCCTGGCACACGTCTTGCCGCCTCCTCATTCCTGTGGCCTTTTCCTGCCTCCGGGTGAGGACTCTGAATTCCTGGGGTGAAGCCCAGCCTTCAAACATCTCCTCCGTGCTCTGGTGCACTCCACAGTCCGCAGGCACTGCTGAATGGCTTTGGCTCCCCACCAGCCTTCTCCCTCTGCCCCTCAGCTGCCCACCCATCATGCTCTGGCTGTAGGCAGCAGGCCCAGGCCCTGCGGCTGCCTCTGCCATCATCATCTTTGTTTCTGGCTGGAAGGCTGAGCGAGTGCTAGCAGGGCACGTGCTGAGGAGGAAAGGTGGCCATGGCAGGAGGAGGACGAGCTGCCAGGTAGTCCCACAGGTGGTCCCCAGGACACCTGTGCTATAGGTTTTGTGACCAGGCAGCTGCAGGCCTTGGTTACTGTAGAAACCAAAGCCTCCTGTGAGCGCTTGTCATCTGGGAGCCAGGAAACAAGCAGGGCTGCGGTGTCCGTGTGACCGCACAGAATCTCACCGGCTGGGCCCAGGAATGTGTGCCGAGAGCCTGGCTAACTCCAGGGGCTGCGGGGACCCAGGGAGGTGGCTGGGGGTGCATGTGGAACAAGGCTTTGCTCACAGCAAGCTGAGGGACGAGCCTGGGTGCACCTGCTGGTTCCTTGTGTCGCTGCTGGAACGAGTGTTATTAGCACAGACTCAGAACCAGGGCAGTCACGTGGCGTCCATGTGTGGGTGTGCACAAACCTTCAGGGGACATGAACACACTTCCGGGGCCGTTCAGGCAGACTGGCAGGGAGCCCGCCAAGGTTGAGACACACGCACACTCACACATGCACACACTCATATGTATATGTATATTCAGTGTACATATTTCTTATGGTTTAATTGGACCACATAAGCTGTAGCCAACGGTGATCCAAAAGACTTGAAAGTTCTAATATAACATTAATACAGGACTCTTCATGGGTTGAATTGTGTCCCCTAGTCCCTAATTCATATGGTCGATTCCTAAACTCCTGTACCTGTGAATGTGACCTTGTTTGGAAATAGGGTTGTTGCGGATGTAATAAAAGTGTGGTCATACCAGAGAGGAGGGGACCTGTAATCCATATGACTGGGGGCCCTTACGAAAATGGGACCTTTGGCCACAGACACAGATAGGAGAACACTGTGTAAAGAGAGAGGGAGGCACAACTGTGTAAAGCAAGGAACACTGAAGGTCACGAGCACCCCTCTGGCGGCTAGGGGAGACACCTGCCCCAGATCGTTCCCGAGTGCCTTCAGTAGCAGCACGGCCTTGCTGACATCTTGAGCCCAGCCTTCGGGTGTCCAGACCTGGGAGACAATTAACGTGTGGTGTTTTAAGCCCCTGGTTTGTGGCCCTTTTTCATGGCAGCGCCGGCAAACTCATACGGAACTTTTCTGTTTTCAAAATGCTTCCTCATCGGTTGCATCATTTAATGCCAAAACGCCCCATGAAGTAGACGGTCTTAGCATTTTACAAATGACGAAATTAAGATTCAGAACATTTGAGTGACTTGCTTAGAGTAATTCGATCAGGTTGAGGTAGACCCAGGCAGGGCTCAATGCACTTCTTCTGATTTTAAATCTAGATTCAGTAGGGGCGCCTGAATGGCTCAGTCAGTTGAGCATCCGATTTCCGCTCAGGTCATGATCTTGTGGTTCACAATTTCGAGCCCTGCGTTGGGCTCTGTGCTGACAGCTCAGAACCTGGAACCTGCTTCGGATTCTGTGTCTCCCTCGCTGTCTGCCCCTCCCCCGCTCGCTCTCTCTCTCTCTCTCTCTCTCTCTCCCAAAAATAAAAAACATTAAAAAAAAAAAACAAATCTAGATTCAGTAAAATGTAAGATGTCTAAAGTCTCCCAGCTTCCAGATAGAGTCATATTTTAACTCTATTTTAAAGTGTGTATTTCAGGGTGGGCTGGGGATAAAGAGTATATTTCTGAAGCTTGGGGCCTGAAAGAGTTTACCGAGTGATTGAGTCAAGGCAAACTGCCCACCCTTACACTATGCCTTGTCCTCCCTCTGACAAATTGATCTCTTTTTAGGGAGAGAAACAGTTCATCTTTCATTTTTTTAATTAAAAAAATTTTTAATGCTTATTTTATTTTTGAGAGAGAGAGAGAGAGAGAGAGAGAGAGAGAGACAGAGCATGAGCAGGGGAGGGGCAGAAAGAGAGGGAGACACAGAATCTGAAACAGGCTCCAGGCTCCGAGCTGTCAGCACACAGCCCGACTCGGGGCTCAAACTCATGAACCATGAGATCATGACTTGAGCTGATCAGATGCTCAACAGACTAAGCCACCCAGGCACCGCCTTTTTAAATTTTTTAAAAATGTTTATTCATTTTTGAGAGACAGAAAGAGACAGAGCATGAGTGGAAGATGGGCAGAGAGAGGGGCAGACACAGAATCCAAATCAGGCTCCAGGCTCGGAGCTGTCAGCACAGAGCCTGATATGGGGCTCGAATCCATGAACCATGAGATCATGTCCTGAGCCGAAGTCAGACATTCAACCAACTGAGCCACCGAGGTGCCCCTCGATCTTTCTTTTTGCTCTAAATGTCCTTCCTCAGTATTGCCTTAGCTACATATCACAAATTTTGCTGTGCTGTAGTTTTATTTTCATTCGTTTCAGTACATTCAAACATCTTTCTCCAGATTTCCCCCGCATTATTAAAAGTGTGTTGTTTAGCCTCCTAGAGTCTGAAGATTTTTGTGTTAGCTTTTTGTTACCGGTTTCTAGTTTGATTCTGCTGTGATTGGAGAACACACTCTGTATGATTCCAGTTCTTTGCAATTTACTGACATTTGCTCCATGGCCTGGGACACGGTCTATGTTGGTGTGTAGCCCGTGGGCGCTTGTACAAAATGGAAGTTTGCTGTTGTTGGGTAGGGTGTTCTGTAACTGTCCAGTAGATCTTGTTTGTGGCTGGTGTTGTGGGGTTCTTCTAAATCCTTACTGATTTTCTCTTTTTTAATTTAATTTTCTTTATTTTAATGATGATGATGATGATTTTTTAATGTTTATTTATCTTAGAGAGAGAGAGACAGACAGACAGAGACAGAGCATGAGCGGGAGAGGGGCAGAGACAGAAGGAGATGCAGAATCCGAAGCAGGCTCCAGGCTCTGAGCTGTCAGCACAGAGTCTGATGCGGGGCTCGAACTCACAAACTACGAGATCGTGACGTGAGCTGAAGTCGGAGGATCAACCGACTGAGCGGCCCAGGCGCCCCCTGACTGATTTTCTCTTTAGTTGTTTTGTTAGTCATTGAGAGAGGAATGTTGCGGATGTGTCTATTTTTCCGTGCAGTGCTACCAGTCTTTGCCTCATGTATTTTGTAGCTCTGTTCTTTGGGGGCATATACATTTAGGGGTGCTGTGTCTTTTTGGTGGAACGACCCTTTACTGTGATAAGTTGTTGAAATGAATTTTTTGATTTTTTATGTGAATGATTTTTTTTTTAACCAGTTGTAGTTTTCACGTTGTAGGGGGACCAGCAGCAGCAGAGGGTCTTGGAAGGAAAGGAAACTCAATTCGGAGGAGGTAGTTTTGCTGCCCTTGGCTCCACTAGATCCAGATTAAGGAAAGGGAAGGGCAGCCTGCGCTCCCCTGTGCCCCTCTCTATGGAAAAGAAGGGGAGACACTGGTGGACATTCCCATCCGCTTGGAATTGTAACATGGCAGAGGCATGGATGGGGATGATTTTTAAAAAAAATTTTTAAGAGAGAGAGAGAGTATGAGCAGGGGAGAGGGACAGACACAGAGAGAGAGAATCCCAAGCAGGCTCCACACTCAGCATGGAGCCCAATGTAAGGCTCAATCTCATGACCCTGGGATCATGACCTGAGCTGAAATCAAGAGTCAGATGCTCAACTGACTGAGCCCCCCAGGCACCCCGGGGATGGGGGCTTTGGTAAGAAAACTTGAATTTCCACAAAGAGGTGTCTGCCTCTCCCACTTCCAAGACAGACTCAGATTTAACGAGCAATGGTGGTTCATAGTTGACATTGAAACAAGGTCCTTAGTTTGTCCTTAATTGATGGCATTTCTTTAAACCTTGCTCTAATTTATAAGTTTTGCTAACTATGCATCCCAATGTAGTAGTTGGTAGTTATGGGAACTAAAAGCTTATCTTTAGGGAAGAGGCATAATATCGTCGGCATCCAACACCTGTCTGGGGAATAAATGAATGAGATGACTTGGTTCCATTCCAGGGATATTCTAGGTCTGGGGATAGTTACTGAGATGGTAGCTGAGGACCCAGGAGGAAGTAGACTGCCTTCAACCAGTGGCCCACAAACTCCACAGAGAGGGCGGGACCAGGGGACCAGGGAAAGATGCCCAGAGAGCGGGGGGCCCCAGAGCAGAGTCTTGAAGGAGGAGCTCATGGGAGGGGGGGGAGGGGAGGGGAGTGGGAGGGGGAGGGGAGCAGAGGGAACAGTATGGCCAAGAGCAAAGGGGCGTGAACATGCTTAACCTGCTGAGGGACCCGAACACCCTTGGCCTGGGGTGTGTGAACGTATGTGTATATTTAGAGTACAATGAGGCTGGATGTGTAGCAGGGCCAGACATACACAGCCCACGGCTGCAGCGCCAGAGGAGGGGGCTGTGGGGAGGGAGGTGGCAGAGGCCGAACCCTCTGTTCAGGACACTGACACTGAAGACGTCCTGAATGCCAGCCCATCTCCAAGAGCTTTTGCCTCCGCTGAGCGGAAAGCAGACAATTGTCTTTGGAGGTGCCCCTTAGCATCGTCTATCACTCTTGCCATGGACCCCTCTTAGCTGGCTGACCTCTCCCCTTATCCGTCCTGGGCCAGCCTCTGGGTCTCTGTACCTTCTGAAGGGTGGGTGAGGGGAAGGCGGGCAAGGTAGGGCAGGACCCAGTGGCCCTGGTCCCCATGGGGTGGGGTGGGCGTGTGGGGGGTGGGGAGGCTTCCACCGACCCACAGCCAGGCCCTAAGTGCTCTGCCAGCTCAGTCCTCACCTGAGAAACTCACTTCTGGGACCAGCCGCCTTCCTGGGCCAACAGGATGGTGACCGCTTTGAGGGAGGGTGTGCAGAGAAGTGGACGGGCTGGGAAGATATGCTGGAGGAAGACGCAATTGCACCAGGAGCTGAATTAGACCCAGAGGGGGCGGAGGGGCGGAGGCGTCACAGAACCACTCAGATGCTTGGCAAGAGTGCTTGGGTGGTGGAGGTGTGTGAGGGGCGCCTGAAAGGGAGGCAGGTCCAGGCCGGAGGACGCCGGGCCTTCCCGGAGCGCTCCCGTGACGTGGTAGGTGGGCTGTTGGGCCCACGGAGCCGTGGCTTGCTGGGCCTGGGCTAAGCGCGGGGAGCTGCAGGCAGTGGGGGAGAATGGCCCAGGGTCAGCGCACCGGGCTTCCTTCCTGCCCGCCCCTGAGGCTCCCGGCCACTGCCCTTTCTGCTCCAGCTCCACTCATACCTGACCTTTGCACCGAGTTGACGCACATTCCATCTCTTCTGGCTACGAGACCTTGTTTCCCCTTGACTCTGCCTCCCCGTGTGTGCAATTGCTCAGGGCTATTGCCGTCTGGGGCTACCCCCACCTCAGGACCCTGCTTTCCACATGCGGGCCTTGCAGACACCTCCCACCCACGCTGGTTTTTGACCTATTCCCGCCAGGAACCAGGAGCTGATCTGTGAACTAGGATCTCCCCGGCACACCCCCCCGCACGCAGCGGACTGAGCCCAGCTTAGGGCACCCCTGAGGGCCCCCCGCCCCGGGTGAGTGGGCCAGCTGCCTGCACTGGTTGGCAGAGATTTGGGCCGATGTTCTGAATCAGGGCTTGATGCCATCAGGGCACCATCCCTGCGTGCAGTGGGTGAGGCTGTCTCTTTCACAGAAGGTTCCAGACCCCTTGGCTCCAATAAGGGGAGGGACATGGGAGGAGAGATGGAGCACGGTAGCCTTGTGGGAATTGCTGTTGTTGCTGACCGGTGTGTCCACGAACTTTCAGGAGAAACTCCACTTTCTCTGAGACAGTCGGGCTCGCCAAGCCCACATGACATCACAGTGCACGCCTCCCGCAGGGCCACTGCCCCCTCCCCCCTGCAAAGTTGGCCCACTGCTGGCGTGGACCCCTCCCTCCCACGGGGCTCACTCGCTTCCCATTAACCTCTTGGCTCCCCCATGGACTCCTTCTCTGGGTCCCTTCCTCACAGATGTCCCTGGCCCCTGCTGCAGAGCGGGGGTCCTGCGGCTGACCTGCCCCTACCAGGAAGTTGTCTCTGGCCTGGCCAGTGCCCCTGATTTGCACCGAGATGGCACCTGCTCCCTCTGTGCCCATCTGGGCCGAGCTTAGACAAGGAGAGAAGGGAAGTAGGGATGGCCGGGCCAGATGGAGAGAGGGCCAGCGGGGGTGCAGGGGGCTGAGGAGGAAAGGAAACCCTCACCCCTACAAGCTCCCTACTCTTCTCCCCACGGGCTACCTGAACACCTTCGGGCCTCTGACTCCCTTAGGGAGAAGACCTCTGCCTGGGCTTCCATGCCTGGTGAGCATTAGCTCAGAGGCCAGTGACCTGAAGGGTGGCCGCAGAGGCCTGACCACGGGGAAGAGAATTGGATCCAGAGGCAGAAAGGAGCTGGAGGGAGCAGGACTTTGGTGACGTGTCTCCAAAGGCCCCCAGGCTGCAGGCTGTGTTGGAGCAGGATGCCCCTTGCCCCTGGTACACTGTCAACATGTACGCTTCGATGACAGTGGCCCATTGCAGGGGCTGCCCAGACCATGCCCTGCTCCCTGCTCTTACAGGGAGTGTTGGGTCTCCTCACCCATCCGTCCATTCGTTCATCAGCAAATAACGAAGCATCTGTGATTTGCTGTGTGCTATGCTAGGAGCCGACAGAAAAGTGAAGAAAGCCAAGTGACCAATGTCACGGTGCTGACATTCAAGCAGGGGAGCCAGACGGTTAGTCAGGTAAAGGGCAAGTTGCCCAAAGCCAGGCACACCTGGGCCCAGGCACCCTCCGGGCCAGCATGGCCATGGCAGGTCCCTGATTCTCCAGCCCCCTGCCCTTTGGTGACCGGAGGGCCCTAGGTGGTAGCGTCTGTACAGCCACGAGGCCATTCTGGGGCCGGAAGCCCTGGGTACCCGGCTTTGTGGTGAGCCTGGCCTCTTCTAGGCCTGCCTGCCCCCAAGGGGAGGGTGTGGGGCTCAGGCTAGCAAGCACCCCTGTGTGGTGCCGGCTCCCACGTGGGAAGACTTGTGGTCTCCTGTGCCCCGGGATGAACAAACATTCTGTCTCTTTTGGTTACAACCTTCACTCTTTCTGCCCACAGCGCTGTGTCCCCGTGTCTACACGCAAACTCAAGGACTTCTCAGACAGCAAACCTGTCAGGCTGTCGCGGCTCCCTTCTGCTACCGTGGTCCGCAGTCAAGGCCACGGATCGTAGAACTGAAGCCTCAGACAGAGGAACTGATAGATGGGCTGCCAGGGCTGCAGGGAGGAGGGTCACGGTAGAGAGAAAGGAAAGGGGCAGGGTGGGCCCTGGAGAAGGCCAGGCGCTGTGCGCACTGAACCGGGACCACCGAGTGCACGGGCCACCTTGGCCACCCTTGGCCAGTGTCAGAGGAAGGGTGGGCGGAAATTGGTTGGGTGGCGGTCTGTGAGCAAGAGGGTGGCGGCTGGAGGGGAGCCCCATGGGCCCCTGTGCGTCCTGCCCCACGGCCTGCCCTCACAGTCAGTGAGAATGGGCTGGGTGGGGGGCTGCTGGGTCTGGGGCACTTAATGAACGAAGACTGATGGCTCTTGTCTCCCAGGTCAGGAACAGATCCCGTGGCTTGTCCCTGTGCATCAAGGGACTCTGTTCTCACATCTCTATTTCTCTCCCTGTCAGAATGTCCCGGGACTGCCCTAACGGATCACCACGACTGTGGGGCTTAAAGCAGCAGAAATGTCTTCTCTCACAGTTGTGGGGGCCAGAAGTCTGAAATCAAGGCATTGGAGGGCCTCTGGGGTCTCTAAGGGAAGATCCTTCCAGCCTTTTCCAGCTTCCGGGGCTCCAGGAGTCCTTGGGCTGGCAGACATCACTCCAATCTCTGCCTCTGTCTTCACATGACTTTCTATTCCTCTTCTGTCTCTTATAAGGCCACTCGCCATTGGATTTAGGGTCCACCGTGCTAATCCAGAAGGATCTCATTGCCAGATCCTTAATTTCATCACATCTGCAAAGGCCCTTTGTCCTAATAAAGTCACATTCACAGGGTCCGGGATGTGGACATACCTTCTGGGGACCAACATTCACCTACCACCCCCACTGTGTGTCCCAGTCTCAGGCACCCCCACTTCTGAGGACGACGGCTCATGGGTGGCCCCGGCTGCACCATGGCTGTGCTTTACTCTGTTCTCTGCTAAAACAGGCGGCCTTCCCTTCCGTCTGAAAGGGAAGGCCACCGAAGCCACATGCTTTGCAGCCGTTTCCCACTCCGGCTACAGGGAGCTGAGCATCCTCCTTGTCCCTGTCATGTAACCATTGTCCAGCACGCAGCCAGACCACGGTCCTCTCCTCAGAGTAGCCTAGGCGTGTCCGTGGCTGGGCACGGGCACAGCTTGCTGTCTGGGAGAGGGGTCGGCACTGGGGTGGGCTCGTGGGAAGGGGCTGGTGCCCCCGAGGAGGGGCTGGCCTCAGATGGGAGCAAGGACAGGCCATCGGGAGAGACAGGAGGAAGCGAGAGGCAAGCAGCACGGGGAGGGGGCCACGGAGGCGTGGGGCATGGCAGGAGCGGGGCGAGGGGTGCGCAGAGCAAAGGGACGATCCTCCGAGCCCTTGAGCAGTTTGGAAGGGGGAACGGCCACATCCTGAGGACCATCTCGTATGCTCTCCTCCATCCGGCCACCAAACCTTTGCTCACGAGGTTGCCCTCGAGGCCGCCCTCCCGGTCCCAGCCTGCTTCCGTGCTTCCTTTGCAAGAGCAGGCTTCTGTCCTCCCCACCCCCTCCCATCTCCCCATCCTTGAAAATTATGCAGCTACATAAATGCCATTCACAGCGAAGCCGTGCAAGCCATGGTTACTTTTCTTCTCTGCACAGCATTTTGTTTTCCCAGGAGTTAATAATTGTCCTTCAGCTGGCTGTTTGCTCTGCTTCCTGTGCACTTATCCCTAATTCAACCCTAGACTCGTCCTGGCCTGGAAATGTTCTCTCAAGACGGTCAAACCACCAGGCATTCTAGTAATTTCTTCTTAAAGAAAATCTCTTGTGGTCGAGCCGTCTGACTGGCTGCAGGTCCTCTGCCATTTCCTAGGGAAAGTGGCCCCGGGCTGCAGCCCTCAGTCCCCACCCCCACCATGTTGGAACTCTCGGTTTCCCCACCCTCCATGTTGGAGCCCTCCATTTATGGTCAGTTTTCTTTCTTTTTTTTTTTTTATTTTCTGTACACTGAGTGTGTGTTTGTGTACTGCTTGTGTAAAGTTTAAAAGATGTATTTTAAAAAAGCTAGACTGGAGATCAGGAGTGCTGGTTTTGAGGCCTGGCTTGGACTCTGCTATTCGGTGTGGCCTTGAGCAGGCCTCTCCCTCCCTAAGTCTTGCTTCCATTATCTATAGAACCACAGGTTTAGACTGGGGTTACTCATTAATCCTTCATTTATTCATTCAACAGACGTTTGTTTAGCAGTGGCTCTTAAGAAAACTGTTTATCATGGAAAATGTCAACCTTAAACAAAGGGAGAGAGAATCGTTAATGAAGGCCTGGAGACCCTGGAGACTGATCAGCCAGTGTCAACAATTATCAACAATTTGCTTGCATTTTTCGTTTATACCCTTCTTTGTTTCCTGGAGGTTTTTTGGGAATTTACTGTTTTGAAATCGTTTGCTTCACAGGAAGTTGCCCCAAGCATCAGCATCTTGCACACCCAGCAGAGGACACGTTGCACGAGTGCACGCACTCGTGTGCACAAGTGTGCATCTCTGCAGGGTCATCGTGTGTGTAGATCCGTGTCACAACACTACCATCAAAATGTAGCTGTCCCATCACCACGCAGATCCTTGTACTACCTCTTTATAGATGTGTATTTTTTAAATGTTTATTTAGTTTTGAAAGAGAGAGAGAGAGAGAGACAGAGACAGAGAGACAGAATGTGAGCGGGGAGGGGGGCAGAGAGCGAGGGAGACACCGAATCTAAAGCAGGTTCCAGGCTCTGAGCGGGTCGGCACAGAGCTCAATGCGGGGCTCAAACTCACGCACGAATGGTGAGATCATGACCTGAGCTGAAGTCAGATGCTTACTCGACTGAGCCCCCCAGGCGCCCCGGATGTGTATTTTTTTTTTTTAAAGAAACTGCCAAACTATTTCCCAGAACGACTGCCCCATTTTACATGCCCACCAGCAAGGCGCGAGGGATCTATTCTCCACGTCCTCACCAGGATTTGCTATTGCTACTATTTTTATTTTAACCGTTCTGATAGATGTGTAGTGATAGTGCCTCATGCTTGTGATTTGCATTTCCTTGAGGGCTAATGATATGGAGCACATTTTCATGCCCCTATTTGCCGCTCTCATGGCCTCTTTGGTGAAAAGGTTTTTGTTTGTTTTCTAAGTAGATTGTTTGCCTTTTTGCTGTTGAATTCTGCCCATCCTTTTCATTTATACCCCCCCACCCTTTTCCATGGAATACTTTTTTAAAAAAGGAACTTTACTTTTACAGAAATATTACTGAGATAGTACAGAGCGTTCCTGGGTACTCCTCACCCTTGCTTAACTCAAGTCCAGACATCTTTCAGATCTCACCAGTTTTTCTACGACTGTCTTTTTGTTTTTTGTTTTTCTTCATTTGTGTTTTTAAAAAACAGGACCCCACATTGCCTTTAGTCTGGAGCATTTAAAAAATTTTTAATGTTTATTTATTTTTGAGAGAGAGAGAGACAGAGAGACAGAGTATGAGCAGGGGAGGGACAGAGAGAGAGATTTAGACACAGAGAAACCGAGGCAGGTTCCAGACTCTGAGCTGTCAGCACAGAGCTTGACAGGGGTCTTGAACTCACAGACCACAAGATCATGACCTAGCTGAAGTCAGACGCCTAGCCAACTGAGCCATCCAGGCTCCTCTGGAACATTTTAAAATAAATGCTAAAGGTCATGTCATTTCACACATAAACACTTAACTCCATAGGTCCTTTCTAGCAAACAAGGGCTTCTAAAAACAACCCCACAATGTCATTATCACCCCTGACAATAAGTCCTTAATGTCACCTAATACATGCTTTTCTTGATTGTCTCAAAGATGCCTTTTCATAGTGGTTTGTTCAGATACGAATGCCACCGAGCTCTATACTTACAATGGGGCTGGGGCGCCTGGGTGGCTCAGTTGGTTAAGCTTTCGTCTTCTGCTCGGGTCATGGTCTCAAGGTTTGTGAGTTCGAGCCCCGCCTCGGGCTCTGCGCTGACAGCATGGACCCTGCTTCGGATCTTCTGTCTCTCTCTCGGCCCCTTCCCTGCTCACTCGTGCCTTCTTTCTATTTATTACCCTTCGAGTAATGATTCGGTGCCCTCGCAACTTCTGGAATGAGCAGTCATTAAGAAGGCCTGGACTTTCACATATTGAATATGTGTGTCCTGTTGCCATTACTCTTCCTTTTGATGCTCAGATGGTGCCACCTGTGGCCTGTGGGAGCTCCTTCAGGGTGGCTCCCAGGTCCCCCTGATGTGGCCTTACTAGTCTGAGGCCTTCCTCGCTTCCTGCCACAGCAGAATGTGCCAAGCTCATTCTTGTATGCTTGCTGCCCCACACCTGGACCACGGCCCTTCTACGCAGGGTCCTAGTTCCTGTTTGAAGGAAAGGATGTTCAGAAAGACCACACCTGGGCACTGCTGAATACAGGTAAGATTTCCTTGGCTTCCTTTTCCCCTTAAGATATATCCCACTAGGTATGTACAGTTAACATTCCGTGTTCTCGAGACACTCAAATACTCCTTTTTTGCCCAGCTAATGCCAAAACTGTTACATGGTTATGTTCACTTGTTTCTGTTTGTTTTTGACTCTTAGGGATTGCTGGTTTCCTTTTTGATTTTCTTAATTACAGAAATGTTTTTCATGAACCAGTATTTGTATATTTATATCCCCCAATTTCTGACACAAATATGACTATATATTGCACTGTGCCTTGCTTCGGGATGTATCATTACACCCTGGGCATCCAGGGACATTCCAGGGGGTATACGGAGCTCTTTTGTATCCCTTTATCCAGAGCTGACTCAACCAGGCCTGAGTGATGGACGTGACTGGTTTCCAGTCATTTGTCATTCCTGAGAAGTACATACTCTTGACAGGTCTGTAAGACTCCCTCCCTCCCTCTCTCCTTCATTAGTTCAACACATGCAGAATGCTGGCCATGTGCCAAACATGGGCCAGGCTCCCCGGATGTGATGATCATGGTGCGGACTGCTGGTTGCTTCCCCAGCGTCTGTTCGCCTATTCTCCTGTGGCGATGGATTCCTAGCCAGGCCCATGATGGCCTGAAGAAATGTTATACTTCCGAGCCTCCTTTACAGCTGCTTGCAGTCACATGACTGGCCAGCTGTGGCCAGTGACATTTAACTGGAAGTCTTGTATAGCACCTCCTGGGAAACTCCTTTCAGAGATGCTGGTATTCTCTTGTTCACTCTTTCTTCTGTTCTCTGCCTCATTTTTGTTCTGGTGAGATGGTGGAAACTCTAACTGCCATCTTGGATCAAGGCAGGGAAGGCCACACCCTAGACATAATGATTTGGAATGATCTGGAAGGACCTTTGAACCCTAATGATTTTGTGGAATATCCACACTAGACTTGAGTGTTTTACTTCTGGATGTCATTAATACACAAGACAAATGTCTTCTTTTTCTTTTTTGGCTTTTTATTTTTTTTAAGTTTATTTACTTTGAGAGAGAGAGAGAGAGAGAGAGAGAGAGAGAGAGAGGGAGAAAGAGAGAGCGTGGGACTGGGGCAGGAAGAGAGGGAGAGAGAAAATCCCAAGTAGGCTCTGCCCTGTCAGCACAGAGCCCAACATGGGCTCTCACAAACCGTGAGATTGTGACCTGAGCTGGAGTCGAACACTTAACCGACAGAGCCACCCAGGTACCCCTAAATGTCTTCTTTTTAAAAATTATCTATTTATTTATTTTTAAGTAATCTCTACACCTACCTGTGGCTTGAACTCCCAACCTTGAGGTCAAGAGTCACATGCTTTACCGACTGAGCCAGCCAGTTGCCCCCAAATAAATTTCTTTGCTTAAACCACCATTATAATGAGTTTTTTCTCATGTGTGTACCCAAACCTAATCCTAACAGACAGAGGAAAAAACAAAACAGATGTGGTCTCTGATACTATGTAGTGGGGGGACAGCCACCTACTGACACATCTAATAGGCAAGTGTGTAATTATTATTGCAAAGTTATCTATGAAAGACTGCTGTTACAAGGCCACCCCTCAACAAAAAACTAAGACTGAGAGAAAGATTCATCTTAGGTGAACATATCCAGAATTCTGCAAGCAGAAAACCAAGAAGGAAGCTGTCCTTATGTCAGCGTGGATGTAAGTTTTGTGACATTTCAAAAGGTATGAGTTAGTTTGTCTCCTTCGGTATTATAAACTAGATGCTCTGAACGACTATTCTGATAAAAGTTACCAAAATTGCTGAGTAAAAGATTTAAAAACCATCCTCTTAAATGCACCAATGATATGGTGAAAAAGTTAGGAATTCCAGAGTCCAAAAATTAAGTCAAGACAGGCACCTAGAGAGGTAAATAGAACACGGAGGCCAACTTTCATTCTGAGGGCATGTGTGGACCCCGGTGACCTTAAGCTTCAGTTTTCATGGCCTCATGGATTGTGGGGACAGACCACAAAGCCCAAGTCTTGCAAAATAGGAAGGCTTCATCCACCTCCCCCCACTGCGTTAAGAGGGGACATAAAAAGTTATGTCATCGCTGGAAGGGTGAACACGAGATACTGACCACCACTCCTTTACCCGCTAGACCTCAGGGAGAGTGGCTTATTTCCAAACCTGGCGGGAGAGGAGGAGAATAGAGCTGCTCAGCACAGTTGTATTCACAAGCAAGCGCCACGTGGATTCGTAGCTAGAGTTAGAATCCCTGGGTAGTCTGTAAACTCCCCAAACAGAGACTTCAGTTTAAAATGGTTCTGGGTTGAAGTGACCCCAAAGAGTCACCAGAAGCCCATGCAAATGCTCTTTGAAGGAATCCCCCTTCTATCTAGGTTTCAAGGCGTTCCCACTATGAAGTTTTAAGAAATAAAAATATCCAGTCAGAACCTAAACACACGAGTGAAAAAGGAAACAGAGCCCCTTGAGGGAGTGACAAAGGAATAAAACCCCTAAGACTTCAAATGGTGGGCTTATCAGACACAGAGCATAAAATAAATGTTTAATATGTTCAGAGAAATACAAGAAGAGATTGAAAACCTAATAAAGTGCAAAATTCTGTAAAAGTAACCAAATATATGTGAAAAAAGCATGTAATACTGCTAAAAGTGAAAAATAAAATAATTGAGTGTAAAAATTCAATGAAGGCCTTTCATTCTTGGTCATGAGAAATTAGTTAACTCATGCCTCCCTCCTGATGAGGACAATTAGAAAATCTGGAAAAATATAAAAATCATTTCCTTGAAGGCATTGCAGAGAAGAAAGAGGGTGCAGAATTTCCGGTCCAGGATACAGAGAACAGGAACTGAGGAAGGTGAAGCCAGTGCTTGGAGCTAATTATCCTCTGAGCGTGTCTGCAGAGTCTAGGATGGGGGGGTTGGAGACCACGGGGGACTATCCATAGCTACACGGGGCTAGAAGGATAGGCCTTGGAACCTAGGACATGCCAAGGAAGCACTCTGGCGAATCTTCCTCATTTTCACTGGGACTCTGAAGCTGCTCCCTAGGAGTAAGGTGAGCCAGAAATAGAAAGTCTCCTAGGATAGTAGCTAGCTTTTTATCCTCTCAATCCCTGAAATGGGATTAGGATGATCCTAGATTGCTCACAGAAGACACTTTGTGTTCAGAAGCTTACAAAGGCGAGTGGAATCTTCTCTGGAGGAAGATAACATCATCCTCACCCTCAAGTTATTGCTATAAACATATTTTCAATTATAATGTTCAGCAAACAATAAAAATAAGTAGACATATGAGGAGAGAAGGCAATATGAGTGAAAAACAACAGAAATAACAAACAACAGAAAAAGACCCACAGTGGCTCCAGATATTCGAATTATCAAATATAAACTTTAAAATAACTAAGTACACAGTGTGTAAAGATATAAATGACAATATTGATAATTATGGCAGAAGACTAAAACTATACAAAAGAGCCATTTGAAAATCTCGAACTAAAAATGACTGTAACCAAAATTAAGAAATGAATGCATAGGCATAATAGCAGTGTCTGTGCAGCTGAAGAGAGTGTCAGTGGACTGGAAGATAAATCAGAAGAAACTATCCAGAATGAAGCAGGGAGAGATGAGGGATGGGAAATTTTTTTTAAAAGGGAAAGGGACAGAGAGGATACAGTAAAATCTAGCATATGTGTAATTAGAGTCCTAGAAGACAAGGAAAGCAAAAAATGGGGCCTAAGCAATATTAAAAGACATGGTGGTTGAGAATTTTCTAAATCTTGGATTAATCTCAGATTAAAGAGGGCTTAGAAACTCCATGAAGAATAAATGAAGAGAAATGCCCAGCTAGGGACATCAGGGTAAAATAACTAAAAACCAAATCATTTAATTGTGAAATATTGAAAGTTTTACATTTGAGATCAGGTACAAGATACAGTTATGGGCTAATACCAGTTCTATTCGGTATTGTACTTGAGTTCCTGGCCAGTGCAGTAAGGCAGGGCAAATTAAAAAAAAGACTCAGAAATAATTTGCAGATGGTATAATAATTTATGTAAAAAATCCCCCAAAGCTAAAGATAAATTATTCAAATTATTGAGATAACTTAGCACAGCTTCTGGATACAAAATCTATATATAAAATTAACAGAGACATAATTTATAAACGAAAAAGATAACATTTATAATACCATAAAATATATGACTATCTAGGAATAAATCTAATAAAGACATGCAAGACCATTATGTAGAAATTTACAATAGTTTGAAAGACAGAGAAGGAAAAATAAAAAACAATAAATATATGCTATGTTTATGGATTGCAACACATAATTTTCTTTCCTTTCAACTTTCTTAAACATAATTTTAAATTTATAAAAAGTTTATAAGAATAGCAGAAATAAATAGAAAGGAACATCTGCAACCTGATAAAGGGAATGTATGAAAAACTGATAGATAACATTATACTTAATAGTGAAAGACTGAAAACTTTCTCCCTAAGAACAGGAACAAGACAAAGATATCTGCTCTTGTCACTTCCAGTTAACATTGTACTAGACATTGTAGCCAGGGAAATTATGCAAGAAAAAGAAATAAAAGCTCTCCAGATTGGAAAGGAAGAAGCAAAACTCTATATATTGAAAGTATGACGTGATCTCATATATAGAAAATCCTAAGGAATCCACTAAAAAATGATTAGAACTAATAAATGAATTCAACAAAGTTGCAGGATATAAGGTTAATGTACAGAATGGCAAGGTTGGTACAACAGTATATTGTTGAAGGACATTAAAGAGGATCTAAATAAGCAGAGAGACATCCCATGTTCATGGATCAGATTATTAATATTAAGATAGCAATACTCTCCAAATTGATCTAGATTCAATGCAATGCCGATCAAAATTCTAGCTGGTACTTTTGCAGAAATTGATAAGTCAATCCTAAAATCCACATGGAAATGCAAGGGATCCAGAACAGCCAAAACAATCATGAAAAATTAGTGTAACAGAATTGAGAGTCCAGAAATAAACCTTGACATTTATGGTCAATTAATGTTTCAACAAGGGTGCCAAGACAATTCAATGGGAGAAAGAATGGTCTTTTCAACAAACGGTGCTGGGACAACTGGATATCCACATGCAAAAGAATGAAGTTGGACCCCTACCTTACACCACACAGAAAAAGTAACTCTAAATGGATCAGAAACTTAAATGCAAGAGCTTAGATTATAAAACTCTTAGAAGAAAAATAAGTGTAAGTCTTCATGACCTTGGATCAGGCAATGGTTTCTTAAGTATGACACCAAATGCATAAGTGATAAAAGATAAACTAGATAAATCACTGCAAATGATACTATCAAGAAAGTGAAAGGACAATCTGCCAAATGAGGGAAAATATTTGGAAATCATATATAAGCTATAGGACTTGTATTTGGAATATAAAAGGAACATTTACAACTACACAATAAAAAGATAAATGACCCAATTCTAAAAATGGGCAAAGAATTTGAACAGATATTTCTCCAAAGAAGATATACATATGGCTAATGAGTACATGAAAAGATGCTCAGCATCATTAGTCATTAGGGAAATGCAAACCAAAATAATCATAAGATACCACGCCACACCCACTAGGATGGTTGGAATCAAAAAGACAGACAAAACATATTAGTGAAGATGTAGAGAAATTGAGATTCTCATACGTTGCTGGTGGTGCAGCCGCTTTGGAAAAGCTTGGCAGTTTCTCAACATGTTAAACATAGAGTTTCCACATGACCCAGCAATTTCACTCATAGGAATAGTTCCAATAGTAAATTGTATGGCATGTGAATTATATCCCAATATAGCTGCTAAAAAAAGAATAGTAGATAGATTTCTTCTATATCCTTCATACAGGTTTCCCAAATGTTGACATTTCATTGTGTTTGTTTTATTCCTGTCTCTGTATGTCTACACCCTCACCCCGCAACGCTCTCCTACATCAACATACTTATTTTCTGAATCTTTCAAATCAATCGAGACATTATGCTCCTTTATCTCTAAAAACTTCAGTGTGTATTTCTTAAACACAGGAGAGATTCTCTTATTGAACCACAGTACACTTACCAAGATCAGGAAATTAACATTGACACAATACTATAGCGTACAGACCTTATGCAGAGTTTGCCAATTGTCCCAATAATGTCCTTTTTAGAAAAGGAGCACCTCTTTTTAAAAATTTATTTTTATTTTTAAATTTACCTCCAAGTTAGCATACAGTGCAATAATGATTTCAGGAGTAGAATCCGGCGATTCATCCCCTACGTATAACACCCAGTGCTCATCCCAACAAGTGTCCTCTTTAACGCCCCTCACCCATTTAGCCCATGCCCCCACCCACAACCCCTCCAGCACCCCTCAGTTTGTTCTCTGCATTTAAGAATCTATTGCATTTTGTCCCCCTCCCTGTTTTTATATTATCTTTGCTACCCTTCCCTTATGTTCCTTTGTTTTGTGTCTTAAATTCCTCGTATGAGTGAAGTCATATGATATTTGTCTTTCTCTGACTAATTTCACTTAGCATAATACCCTCTAGTTCCATGGCAAGATATCATTCTTTTTGATCACTGAGTAATGATACATTGTATATATATGTATATATATATATACACCACATCTTCTTGATCCATTCATCAGTCGATGGACACTTGGGCTCTTTCCATACTTTGGCTATTGTCGATAGTGCTGCTACAAAGATTGGGGAGTGCATGTGTCCCTTCGAAACAGCACTCCTGTATCCTTCGGATAAATACCTAGTAGTGCACTTGCTGGGTTGTAAGGTAGTTGTATTTTTAATTTTTTGAGGAACCTCCATACTGTTTTCCAGAGCAGCTGCACCAGTTTGCATTCCCACCAGCAGTGCAAAAGGGTTCCCCTTTCTCCACATCCAGAAAAGGAGCACCTCTGATTATGCATTACATTCAGTTGTCATATCTCTTTAGTATCTATCTTTAATCTGGAGCGGCTCTTTGGTCTTTGTATTTTATGACATTGACATTTTTCAAGGGCACGGGGCAGTTATTTTGTAGCGTGTCCCTCTGGGTTTGTCTGATGCTTTCTTACCATTAGATTCAGGTTTTGCACTTTTGGTAGGAACGTCAGAGAAGTGATGTATCCTCTGTGCATCAGATCTGGAGGCACACAATGGTGGTTTGTTCCGTTACTGGTGATGGTGTTTTTGATCACTTACTTGGTTAAAGTGGTGTCTGCCAGGCTTCTCCACTATCAGGTTGCTATTATTTTCCTTTTGCAGAGAGACATTTTGAGACTATTTAAATATACTGTTCCTCACCAAACTTTCACCTACTACTTTTTTAATCCATTGATCATTTTTGCTTGAATCAATCATTACTATCGTGGTTGCCAAATGGAGATTTTCCAGTTCCATCACTCCTTCTACATTTATTATTTGGCTTTCTACTGTGAGGAAGAGCCTCTTTTCTCCCCGTTGACTGACTTATTTATATATCAACGGAGACTCAGAGATTTCTTACCTTCTGGAAGAACAAGATGTTCCAAACTCCTCTAGACTTTTCCTGTCCCCCATTCCTAGTACCAGCCATTTACCCTAGTAAATTCATAGCGATACCTCTAATTCCAGGTTCTTTCTAGCCTTCTTCCCACTTGGTTATTTGTAACTTCTTTCTCTGTCACTAAGGAAGCTGGCTCCCATCATCCACACTATATGTATGTATTTGTTCAACCCTAGAAGACTCAGAAAGCAGTCTCAGAATTGTCACCTCATATCTCTGCAAAAAAGGAAACTATTCTCCAGAGTTCAATATTTGTTTCTTTTTCTTTTTGTCTTTAGCTTGAGGACATATTGTCCAAGGACACCATTGAAAACTTACCTGGGTTTGTTCTTTTCTTCCCCTTCAGGGTGGTCATGGTATTGTTTGATGTGTGGTTTTGTCCATTTGTTTCCATTTGTATTTCACTTTTGGAAAATTCCCTGCAAACTTGTGATTTTATTTATTATAGATAATTTGACGTTCAGATGCTCTCTGTCTTCTAATGATGCTGAGGCCATGGATTTTGTGTGGTTTTATTTGTTCTTGTTTTTTTTTTTTTTTTTTTTTGCATTGATTTTTGTTTGGAAGCTACGTCGAGAGTTTTGCCATTATCTTGGTTACCCAGAATTCTCCAAAACAATCAATGTTTTGAACATGCCAATTCTCTTCCATTTGATTTATAGATTGAATGCAATTGTAGTCTAAATGCCATTTTTAAATGGAGCTTGACAAGGTGGTTCTTGAATTTATAAGGAAGAACCAATGGCCAAGAATCGTTAAAACACTCCTAAAGAAGGGGGTGGACGGAGTTGCCTTAGCAGATTCTAAGAATTATTCTAAAGCTACCGCATTTAAGATGATGTGGTATTGGCAAAACCATGGGCAAATAGACCAAAGGGAGAGAACAGAGAATGTGGAAGCGGACAAAGCATGTGTAGAAACTCCATTTATGACAAACTGGTGCTGTAGTTCGGCGGGGGAAGGAGATGTTTTTCAATATATAAAGCTGGGGCAATTGGTTGTCCATATGGCAAATGGAGTCTGATGACATCAGGTGTTGGCAAGCCTGGGGAGCCACGAGAAAACTCAGATACTGCAGGTGGGCCTGGGCACTGGTGCGATCACCTGTCATTCCTCAGCGCACATTTCCTGCGGCACAGGGACTTCCCCCTGGATGTAATTATGAGAGAAACTTCTGCTGGGCATCAGGACGCCTGTTTGTGACATCACAGGAGGCGGAAACAACCCCACTGTCCATCGGGCTCATGCCAGTGAGCTCATGAAGCCGACGATGAGACTGAACTGTGGGAAGGTTAGGAGTTAGCCCTCCAAGGGAGCAGAACGCTCGGAGGACGAATGGATTCCGGCTCTCGTGCAGCAGCACGGATGAGTGTTGGGAATCTCAAGTTCAGTGGGAAAGCAGGTTGCAGAAAAATACAATGAGCATGACTCCATCTACATCAAGTTCAAAGCAGGCAAAACGAAGCAGTATGTTGTTTGGGATCTTGCACACAAACGTCGTGAAACCAGAAAGAAAAGCACAGGGAGCTGGTAAATGCACAATTCAAGAAAGAGGTCACCTCTGAAATGGGGGAGTGACGTGGGGGGACGAGGAGGGACACTCAAGGTCCTTCACAGGTAATGTCACCTGTCTTTTTCCATGCTGGGTGTTGCATACACAGACATGCCTGGTATTGTTCTTCATACTCATGCATGTTCTGTAAATATGCTTTTGTGTCTTCTCAATACCTAATGGAAACAATTTTAAACGCTGAGAGTTCTGCTGAATGACGTGTGGAGAGGTGCGGTGATCCAGTTGTGGCTGGGAAGCTCAGAAGTAGCCCTCAGGCTCTGGTGCCTCACTTCGGAACAGGTGTTCTGACCCCAAGGTCTCCAGCGGGCAGCCAGCCGGAGGCACTGGTAGGGTGGTGCCCGTGCTTAAAGTGCTGAGGTACTTCCTGCCTCAAACGGTCCCCACCTGATGATTGCCCCAGCCTCCCCCCCTGGGGGCCTCCTGCCCCCATCCTGCTTCCGTAAAGAGCACTCCCTCTCTGGACCCCATGAGCAGCCTCCCCACCCAGGGCCACGGGGTCAAGCAAGGAACATTCCTGCTGCCCCCGCTCTGCAGCAAGGCCCAGCACCCCCACTCTTGGAGGAGAGAAGACTCAAGGTTACCTCCGCCCACCGGATCCATTAGCCACCCAGTCCACCCACAGCCAGTTTGCCTAACGACTGGTTGGTCTCATTACCGGGTCACCTCCAAGCCCAAATTTGGAATTCAAATGAAGGAGTTTATTTTCACCTTTTATTCTAACAGTGACTCCAGGGTAATCAGTTCTCTAATGATCAATTTGCCTAATTAAAAAAAATTAAGCATTTTGAAACCAATTCACCGAAGGCCCTTCTGTCTGTGTGCTGTGTTTCCAAGGATTGCTTCACAGCTGGGTTCGGGGTATTCCCTCTCCTGGGTGCCCTTTTTCTCCTTCTTTCAAAAGTAGCCGTGGCTAGCTGCCCTAGGGTCTCCACATCGCGGTGTTTCCTGGAGCTGCCCGTCAGCCCTTGCACTTGGCATTGCCTCGCCTTGGCTGCGCCCTGGGGCACCGGGCACACAGCTTTGTCCCAGGAAGGGGCAAGTGGGACAGCCACTTACTGCCCTGGGCTGCACGCTATGTCGCACTACATCAAATTCACGAAGAAAATGGGACTGGGAAACACAAAGTGTACAAAATATGTTAATGAAATATACTTACGCTTAGAACAAAACAACCTTAGAAAAAGATCTTTATACCAAAAGGCAAAAAAGTCCTTGAAGTATTTCCAGGGAGGAGAAAATAGAAATGGACAAATATGCCAGGTGTCGTCCTCCTCATGGCCTCTGGACCCCACGACTCTGCTGTCACTGGCCCTTGACCCCGGACAGGTCACACCAGCCTCCTCCTCCGTAAAATGGGGCAAGAACAGTGTGTCCTTCAGAGGAGGAGTAGGCGAGTTAATCCATTTACTGTTTGCTGTGGAGCGGCCTGCAGATCCACATTAACTACTGTAGAAACACAGATTAAAGCAAGCTGCCCTGAGACGAATCCTTTGTTTTCCTCCTTTGTTGAGTGTTTTAATCCTTAAAATGCCGAAAAGTTGGGAGAAAATAAGGTGCAGATGTAGGTGTAGGCCCAGTTTGATGCTGCTGCGCCTGGGGGCAGGATAGGGGACCCTCCAGCCCCCAGGTAGCTTCCCGTGCAGCCCGCTTCCTCCCTGTGATTCGTTCTGGCCCTTCCCTCAGCCTGGAGAACTCCACCCAGACTTCTAGATCCTTCTCCTCTACCCTCCCCTGGAAGCCTTCCTTGAGCCCTCACTCCCCCTGAGCCTCCACCATCTTTGGGGGGCAAGGCCTCCCCTGCTGTCCTTCACACAGAAGCTCTTAATGGTTTAATCTGGGGAGGAGTGACCCCCAGCCCAATGAGGAGGTGGCTCAAAGAGTGTCACTTGGGGAGAAGGACCCCTTGCTGTCTTGGAACACCCTCTCTGGGCTGCCTTCCAAGGGGGAAGTGAGGTACGGGCTGCACGTTCTAGGCTGGGCTTGTGAACTTGGGACTTGTGAGTGGGTGCCTGCATCTGCCTGCTGGGCTTTCTGGAGGCAGGAGGCTTGCCTGAGGAGCTGCCCGCCCGGTGGGGCCAGGAGGGACTGAGGCTGTGTGCTGGGAAGGAGAGGCTCAGACACCCGTACCCCAGCTCCCCTCTACCCTGGGAGCAGGCAGCCTGGGGCCAGAGGTCTGAGATCGAGGCGCTGCCCAGGCAGCTGTCCTCGCAGACGGCCCTCACCTGGAGGGTGGGCTGTGCACATGGCTGGGGCCCAAAGAGGGAGGGGCTTGCCGGCCCTAAAGGGTCCTTAGCAAAGAGGGGGCTGAGCCCACCCTGGGAAAGGGGTGCCACCCTTGGCAGAAGCCACAGACAAAGATGGGGCACCCTCCCCCCTTCGACCTTGGGCTGGTGGCACAAGACAAGGCCTGCCTGCCTCAGCTGAGGGGGGGGGGGTGTTGGGAAGGGAGGGGAAGTCAGAGCACCCTGTCTCTATTCCGGTCCATTCCAGTCATGGCGATGGGGAGGGGGAGTTTCGAATGGGATGTGAATCTGGGCTGAATTTTAATCACGCAAAAGAGCCAGAAAAGTTAATGGTCAGGGGTGAGGGAGTGGGGGTCGGGAGGCGCCAGAACACACCTGACTAGCATAAACAAACCGTATCCTGAGTTACGCCAGCAGGAAAGGTCTGGAATGGTAGGTGGAGCCCCAGGAAGTGCCGGAGGGGCTGCAGGCCCAGGTGTGATCCCTGTTTCCGGGCTCCTCGCCCTGCCCCCTACAGCTGGGGCCAGCCGTGGGGGCCTCGGCTGGGGGAGCAGCACTGGAGCACGCAGGGCAAGGGGCCTCTCCCCGAAGGCAGCCAGGAGGGGGGTCTGGGGGCGGTAGGGCAGCACCCCAAAGGACTCTCTCCAAAAGCCAAGCCAGGTTGCCTTGCAGCCCCAGAGACATTTGTCATGACTGAGGCTATGGGGGCAGGGTGGGGAGACACTCAGTGTAGACACAAAATCACTGGGCTGTGGTGTCAGGACAAACAGTAGGGCAGAGGTGAGAGGGTCCCCGAGTCAGCATAGGGGCAGCCTGTAGGTTTGGGGCCCAGAGGGGCTCACCACCTGGGGTGTGCAGGCCTTACAGGGCATCCGAGAAGAGATCTGGCTCAACAGGGGAGCCGCGGCCCATAGGGCCCCTGACTCCGACCTACTAGCAATGTCCCAAGGCCCCGAGTGTCAGGGCACAAAAGAGCTGGACCTCAGAGTCGGTTGTGCTGTGCAGGCTGGGGACCCCCAAGACCTTCCTCTGTGGGTAGCATGGCCTAAGGGCTCTCCCCTCTTGCTATGTTTCTCTGGCCAGAAGATGGGCTCCCCTGTCCCGAGAACCCATGCTGTGCCCAAACCAACTGCACATTCTGCCCGAGCATGTGTCAGCTTTAACATTGTTTTGTTTTGTTTTTTCTGTGTAGTCTCCCTTCAAGGCCTCCTGATCTGTGTGCTCCAGGCGTATGTAATGCCCTGACATTTACTCCCCGACCGGAGGATCTCTGGGACCAGGTTTTGTTCCCACCCGTCTCTCTTTTGGCCACCGTCAGCTGCACACCCAGGCGGCACCCGCATCCCATTGCAGGAAATGGCTCCCACCAAGCTGCCTGCCTGGTAGCTGAGTGGAAACCATGGCAACAGGAAGCTGGGAGGATCTTCCCCTCACCCCCAAGAAAGGGCAGCCTATTCCTGGGACCTGAGCCCAGTTATTCACTAGTTCTGTATTTTGCCGTGAATTTCAATTCTGGAGAGCTGGCATTGAGGGTGCTGGGCCCGAGTTTGACGGAGCAGAAGTGACATGCGACTTCTTTCTCTGAAGGAGACAACTCGTGGCCTCAGCCTTCTAGGCCGTTTGCGCTGCCACAACACTCAGTCTCTACCCTGGATTAGATCCCTCCTTCAAGCGGAACAGAGCAAGACTGGTGCTTTGTGGGTGACTCGGGTGGGACGGAAACCCACTGGGCTCCCCCTCACTGACCTCTCTCTATTCTAAGAGCCTGCTTTCCGGTTTTCAGCAAAGGGGACCCTCTGAGCCACCTGGCAGTGGGGAGGAGGCTCTGGCTGGCAGGGAAGTGAGTGGAGTTCCTCCAACCCGGAGACGAGCGCGCCTTCCACGAGTGTGCACAAGTGCGCGCGCACACGCACACACGCCCGCTGTGCGGCTTTTGGTGTAGGCTACTCTGCCCCCTAGTGGTAGGCTGTAGCCGGCTCACTGGGCTCAGAAGGGCAGGCTGCCACCTGGACTCCCTGGGATTCCTTCCAGCCTTGACTCGGGAGAGGGGTCTTTGGAGATGAAGGAGACAGGAGACTGGTTCTCCAAAGCTGGGTCCACGGAGAAAATCGCAGGCTAAGCTTGGGGCGGGAGAGGGTGAGGGGAGCGTCCCGGGAGGGGATCACAGCCGGACCCTGCCCAGCCACTCTCCCCTTGGCCCACTGTCTTCTTGGGTGACTTCGGTCCCTCTCACGTCTGCCCAGACCTTTCCCCTTGGGTTACCCCAAACTGGGAACAACTCCTTGATACTCCCCTTCCTCCTCCCCAACACCCAACTCCGCACCCGTTCTAGGGGGTTTATATCCCAAATAGCGTTCGTTCATTCGTTCATTTTTAGACTTCTTAAATTTATTTATTTTTCATTTCAATATAGTTGTCATGCAATGTGACATTAGTTTCAGGTGTACAGTATACAACTAAACAGCTTTTAAATAATCCACTCCTGGTAAGCATAAGTGTGGCCCTCGTGACCTTTGCCCTCTGATGTCATGCCCGTGAATACGTTACATTGCTTGGGCAAGGGGGCTTTGCAGATGTAATTAAGGCTACTAACCAGCTGACCCGGATATAGGAATGTTAGGCTAGATTGTAGGCTGGGTCCAACATTGTCGCAGGAGCCCTGACAAGCAGAACTTTTCCAGCTGAGACCAGAAAGGACTAAGAGAGATTCAAAGATAATGAGAAGAATTCCAGCCCGCAGCCATGTGTCAAGGAAATGGTGACCTCCGTCCTATGGCCTCAAGGAACTAGATTCTGCCAAAGATCTGCATGTATTTAGAAGCAGAATCTTGAAGAGCCTCCAGATAAGAGCCCAGCCCATCTGACATCTTTGTTTTGTTTTGTTTTTGTTTTGAAATTACAGGAAATTCCAAAGAC
>CM053579.1:1814410-1833683 GCA_028646485.1 Cryptoprocta ferox
CAGCTTTCTGGAGATATAATTTACATACCAACTCACCCATTTAAAGTATACAATTTGGGGCACCTGGCTAGCTCAGTTGGTTAAGTGTTCGGAGTCGATTTCAGCTCAGGTCCTGATCTTATTTAACTGAACCATGACATGGAGCCTGCTTGGGATTCTCTCTCTCCCTCTCTCTCTGCCCCTTCCCTGCTCACACACGTTTTCTCTCTCTCCCTCTCTCTCTCTCTCTCTCTCAAAATAAATAAACATTTAAAAAAGTATACAATTCAATAGTTTTTAGAATATTTGTCACTATCACCAGATTGCTGTGCAACCATCACCAGTATCTTATTCCAAAACAGTTTCATACCCCAAAAAGAAAGCCCATACCCACTAATTAGTCGCTCGCTTGCCTAGCACCTGGCAACCATGAATCTCTCTGTCTCTATGGATTTGTCTATTATGACCTTTCATATAAATGGAATCATACGGTATGCGGTCTTTTGTGTTTGGCTTCTTTGACTTTGTGTAACATTTTCAAAGCTCATCCACACTGTAGCATCTATTAATATTTCATTCCTTTTTATGACCAAATAATATTCCATTGTATGGAGAGACCACACTTTATTTATCCATTCATCTGTTGATGGACATTTGGGTTGTTTTTGCTTTTTAGCGATCATGAATAAATCTGCTATAAGCATTCATGTATAAGATTTTGTGTGGCCATATGCTTTCATTTCTCTTGGGTATATACTTAGGAGTGAAACTGCTGTGCCATATGATAACTCTATATTTAACTTTTTGAGGAAATGCCAAACTTTTCCATAGTGGCTGCACCATTTTACATTCCCACCAGCACTGTGCGAGCGTTCCAATTTCTCCACATCCTTGACATTTGTTATTAATGTCTTTTTAGTGATAGCTACCTTAGCGGGCAGGAAGCAGTATTTCGTGGTTTTGATTTGCATCTTTTCATAAACTCATGGCGCATTGTATATGGTCTTAAGAGAAATATCCATTCAGGTCTGTTGCCCCCTTTTAATTGGGTTATTTGTGTTTTTATTATTGAGTTGTAATGGTTCTTTATATATTCTAGATACAAGTCACTTAGCAGCTATATGATTTGCAGATCAGTTCTTCTATTTTGTGGATTGTCTTCTCACTTTCTCGGTGGTGTCCTTTGTATCACAGAAGTGTTTAATTTTTTTTTCTGTCCCCCTCCAACCCAGTCTCAGAACAGAACTGTTTAATTTGGATGAAGCCCAATTTATCTCTTTTTGTTGTTGTTGTTGTTGCTTGTATTATTGGTATCATAGCTAAGAAACCATTGCCTCATCCAAGGTCACAAAGATTTATGCTTATGTTTTTTATAGTTTATAAACTATAAAAGTTTTATAGTTTTATAGTTTTGACTCTTACATTAGGTTTATGATGCATTTTGAGTTAATTTTTGTATATGGTGTGAGATAGGGGGGATCCAACATCATTCTCTTGCATGCAGCTATCTAGTTGTCCCAGCACGATTTGTTGAAGAGACTATTCTTTCTCCATTGAATGTCTTGTCACTCTTGTCAAAAATCAGTGGACTCTAGCTGTACAGGTTTATTTCTGGGCTCTCAGTTCGATTCCATTGATCTGTATGTCTGTCTTTGTGCCACTATTACACAGTCTTGATTCCTGTAGCTTATTTTTTTTTTAAGTAGACTTCATGCTCAACATGTAACCCAATGAGGGGCTTGAACTCACGACCCTGAGATCATGACCTGAGCCCAAATCAAGAGCCAGATGCTTAACCAACTGAGTCACCCAGCTACCCCAACACACTTATTGATTTTAAAACTTACCATAAAGCTACAGGTATCAAGGGGCACACCTAGGTGGCTCAGTCAGTTAAGTGTCAGACTCTTGATCTTGGCTCAGGTCTTGATCTCAGGGTTTGTGAGATTGAGCCCCATGTGAGGGTCTGTGCTGACGGTGCAGGGCCTGCTTGGGATTCACTCTCTCCCTCTCCCTCTGCCCCCACCCTCGTCAAAAATAAATAAGGAAACATTTAAAATCAGTAAGTGTGAATCCTCCAACTTTGTTCCTTTTGAAGATTGTTTTAGCTATTCTGGGTCCCTTGCATTCCCATATAAATTTAGGATTGGCTTGTCAATTTCTGCAAAAAAAAAAAAAGCAGCTGGAATTTTGATAGGGATAGTGTTGAATTTGTAGATCAATTTGGAAAGTATTGTCATTTTAACAATAGGTCTTTTGACCCATGAGCATGAGACGTCTTTTTTATTTATTTAGATCTTCTTTGATGTCTTTCAAGAGTACATTGTTGTACAAGCCTTGCCCTTCTTTTGTTACATTTATTCCTAGGTATTTTATTCTTTTTGATGCCATTGTAAATAGATCTGTTAATTTCATTCTAGATTGTTCATCGATAGTGTACAGAAATAGTTGGTTGTATATATTGATCTAGAATTTTGCAATTTTGCTGAACTTGTTTATTCACTCTAATAGGTGGTTTGTTTGTTTTTTGTGGATTCCTTCAGATTTTCTCTATACAAGATTGTATCATTTGTGAATAGAGAGCTTTATCTCTCCCTTTTCAGTCCAGATGCACTTTGTTATCATTTCGTTTGCTTGACTTCTCCCTAACATTGTAACTCTTCTAATAGTTGCCTCCATAGCAGTAGACAGCTGATTTTCACAGCTATTTCTTTGTTTAGCGATTTAGATCTTCTCTATTGACTGCCTGCCATGAGGGTTTGACTTCCTGGCCCATTAAACAAATAGCAGAGACAAGATCTCTGACTGGCTTCACTTGTCCTTTTCTGAGTCCCTTTCTAGGTGTAAGGGAGTGGTACACGAAGTGTGGACCCAAGGCAGTGGACTCAGGTGTGCTTGGAGTGGCCCTGCCAAATGGATGTCCCTGGGCTCCCAAACCGACTTGGCTGGTCACTGCCTCCCTTCACATGTTCCCTTCCACAGGAACCAGAACAAACATTGGACTGCCTCTAGCTGACCAAAGGTGGCTTCCTGTTTCAGAGTGACATGTTCATTAACTAGGCTCATCCAATCAGATTCTCCCTCTGGACTTTGAGCCTGGAGACAGAGTTCGGCAAATGATGGTGGACACATGAGCGAAAATCTGGGTTGTGCTGGCCCCATGGCCAAAGATATGGGAGTGAGGAAGCCAGGGGGAGAGTGAGGAAGGCAGTGGTTCTGGCCCCAAGCCTCGGTGGTCCCAACCACAGGAGAGGCTTGGTGGGCGGTAACCCCGAGAGGGTCTGGTGAAAACACTCAGAGGGCTACAGTTAGAGAGGTACAGGGCATGATGACACGGTACACAGGAGAGAGGCGCTGGCAAGGATGGCAAAACTGGTAAGGACTTCACTCTCCAACCTCAATGGGGGACATTTGGGATAACAAGGAAAGTACTGTGCCAGGAGCTCAAAGCCCCACATCTGGAATGGCATCCAAGTGCTGGGTGACCTTGAGAAACCACCTGACCTTCTTGGATCTGATTTCTTCATTCGCACTCTTTTCATCTGTTCTATTTCTCAATGCCTTGGGATGAATTATGCCTCCTCCGGCCTTCTTCCCTCCAAGAACAGGGGCTACGAGCGGCCTAGGCATGGCAGCAACATCCACCTTCTCTTCAGTGTCGAGTTTATCAGCAGACATCAAGGGGAAGTCTTAACCACCCCCTTCCTTCCCCTTTCTATGAGGTTTCTGGGGCTGCTATAACAAATGACCACAAACTGGGTGGCTTAAGTGACAGATATTGCTTCTCATACTTCTGGAGGCCAGACATCTGAAATAAAGGTGTCTGCAGGGCTGTGCTCTCTCTGGAGGCACTAGGAGAGGATCCTTCCTTGTCTCCCGGCTTCTAGTAGTTCCCGGCATCCCTTGACTTGTGGCCACATTGCTCTGGTCCCTGTCTCTGTTTTCAAGTGGCCTATGGGTTAAGGAAATTACCCATGAGATGGACTTGGGTCAAGATGTCCCATCGACTTTCACTCTGGCTGGTGGGCCCCGGGTATGCAGAATTACGGGCAGGAGTTTTCCAGCAGCACCCCGAGGCCTGGGTGTTCCCCCATCTCCAACAATCCCCTCAAGCTTTCCTCGCCAAGGGGCCTTGCATATCAGAGTCTTGTGATTCAGAATTGATACCGTTAGCCTCATATCTGGGCTTTGAGGGTATGTGTTACACCTCTGGGTCCTCCCTGCACTTCCCCGAACTCCCTGTCTTCTCCAGGGTCTTCGGGCCCTTCTGTAGCACAGTGTCACCACCCTCACTGCAGCTGTCCTAGTGCTTGTCCCCCTGGCTTGTCAGCTTCTGCTTGCAGGGGTCTGTGAGTTCACTTGTCCACGCAGAGCCTTAGCTCTCTGAAGAATTCCCTGGCTACCTGAACACCCTGTGGTCCCTCCATCAGCACTGCTTTGCCCTCTGATTCTCTTTGCTGGCCAGTCTTCCGGCTCTTCTTTCTGAAACCCCTTCTCCCCATGGGAGGATTTCGTCCTTGATGGCACAGTTATCCATGGTAATGTTTTTACATAACAGCTTTATTGAGATATAATTCACATATCATAAAATTCGCCCATTTGAACTGTACAATGCAATGGTTTTTAGTACGTCCACAGAGTTGTGCCACCATCACCACATTCTAATTCCAGAACGTGTTTATCACTTCCCCGAAGAAGCCCTGTCCCTATTAACAGTTACTTCCGGTGCTCCCCCAACCCCCACCCCCAGCCCCTGGCACCCACTAATGTACTTTTTGTCTCTGGATCTGTAGCAGCTATTTGTACATATCTACTGCTGGAGTGGGTTTGCTAACCCTCATGCTTGCTCTCCACACTTCTGGGGGCCAACTTGGTAGTAGATTAACCAAGAGCTATAATCCCCGCCGTTTCCCCACTGGTAAGGAAACTTCCACCTTCTTTAGTAAAACTGAACCCTGACCTGCCAGGTAAATAGAACTGTGTCCAGGCAGCTAGTGTGGCTTTGCAGGCTCAGAGGAGGGAGGGCCCCAATCAGACTTTGGTTTTACAAAGGTTGCTTTGTGTGGAGCATGCGAAGTGGGGGAGGAGGGCAAGGCTACTGAAGGGAGACCCTGTCTACTTCGTCCCAGCACCAGGCGTGAGCCTGGCTCATGCAGGCGCTCAGTCAATGGGGGAGGGAGGCAGGGGGCCAGGAGAGTGGGGGCGAGGAGCCCACAAGAGGAAAGTGTTTGGGGCAGGAAGGAGTGTGTCATGATCACTCTCGAGAAACATGATCGACCTCCCACCCAAAATTTGGTTTGGACATGGAGATGACGGCCCCCCACCCACTAAGAGGTTATGAAAAGTTTCCTTACTCACATACCGAGGCTTTCTGGGAGAGCAGGAGACTGGCGGGGTTCTCTGTCGTGGTTGGAGCTAGAGCAGGGGTGGGGGGGTCCTGGGTGTGGTTCCAACCCCCCTCTGACGCCGAGGAAGGGAGCACTCAGGCTTTGACATCCGCTTGCCCCCATGTGGGGCACAAGGGGACAGGGAGGATGAGGCTTCGAAGCTGTCAGCAGTCAGACTTTAAAGTAAGGAGCCAGACCCCGTATTACAGTGCTGCTGGGAGGAGGCAGCTGGGAAGTGGCACACCACCTTGGTGGGCCTAGGGTCTGAATGTGTCCCTCCTCCCAAACTCACATGGTGAAACTCAAATGGCCAAGGTGATGGTATCAGGAGTGGGGGCCATCTGATTAGGTCACGAGGGCAGAGGCTCATGAACGGAATCAGTACCCTTATAAAAGAAACCCCAGAGAGGTAGTTTGCCCCTTCCACCATGTGAGAACACGGGGAGAGCTTGGCTTTCTGCAACCCGGAAGAGGCTCCTCACCAGAACCCAACTGTCCTGGCACACTGGTCTTGGACTTCCAGCCTCCAGAAATTTGAGAAAGAGATCAGCCACCTAGTCTGTGGTATTTTGCTATAGCAGCCCAAATGGACTAAGAGAAAGATTGTGTGGGAGGGGGACAGTCTCACGCAGCAGGGCCGGATGCAGGGGGCCACGGGCAGAGCAGGCAGGAGGCCGTGGAGTCCAGGGACACCCATGGCTTCAGAGTTGTGCAGTTGAGAAGGGCAGTAGGGAAGAGGGCAGTGGAAACCCGGAGGTGGACCCAGAGGAAGGCGGTTGGACTTGCTGACTGACGGTGAGAGATTGGAGGCCCAGGAGGTGTTGGTGGAGGGGGGCAGAGGTGGGGAAGAAGGGGTGACAGCAGAGTGAGGTTCTCAGGTTGCAAGAAGGTTCCAAGGACAAGTGACAGGACTGGACTTGGATGGGGCTGCTCTCCAACCAACCACTCCCAGGGTGAAGGCCACTGGGGACGAGGTGGGCAGGGTCAGCACTTTGGAAATCATCCCTGGTGTCTGATGAAGACCACTCAGGCTTTCCAGGGGCCTTGCCTGGGCATGGCCTCTCCTCTGTACCCTGAATGCCTCTGTCCCTTCTCTGCCTCTTCCTTTGAGCTTCAGCCTGAGCCCTCCCTCCCTCATTAGGAGGCGGTGGCTGTGGCTTACTCTGCCTCTGATACGACTGTCCACCTTACCTTTATTGGTCATCTTCTCTGTACAGGGTCTGGAGATAATCCCTGGGGCAAGGTCGGGGATGGGTGGGTGGTGAGGGGGTGGGAAGCCACGTTTGGGAGTGGTGACAGGTGACAGGGAAGGGAGGGCCGGCACAGTGGGTGTGGCTTGATGGTGGGAGAGGAATCGCTGCCTGGAGGTTTGCTGGCTCCAACTGGTGGCTAGTGAATTATTCATTTGTTAACCACTGGGTCCAGGCTGCCTGCCAGGAGGGTGCCCTGTGACCCAGGGTTTTAAAAATTAATGTGTTCATTGAGTCATTCCCTTGACTCACATTCACAGGCACCTATTACTTGCTGAGCTGAGACTCTTCACGCCACAAAAGGCCCAGGGGGAAGGAGAAGTTCAAGCCCTGCTGTTTAACTGACAAACACGGGGCGGGGGATGAGGAGGTGACCGGCAGGCCTTGGGCCAGGGGCCGGAGGGCAGAGTGATAGGATTTGGGTGTGTGTGGTATGCACAGTGCAGCCCTGCATGCGTGGCAGGGAGGGAGGGGGTGCCTGATGCATGTGCATGATTGTGTGTGTGTCGGGGGGCGTGCATGGTATGCCCTTTTAGGCTGGTGTTCTGTGTGCTCTGGGTTTCCGCCTCGGGTGGGGGACAGTCAGCAATGACAGAGTGCTCACGGCATGACAGGGGTTAGCGGCACAGGGGGCCTGGGGCCCTGAGTCCGTCTTCCCACACGCACATGGGCACACAGGTACGCAGAGGGTCTGCGCCGTGCCTCAGACAGAGAGAGCTGGGGAGCAGGGTGCGGAGCCGGAGTCCCTTCCCCTGGCAGAGCACTTTCAAAGACCCTTAGGTGGGAGACTGCAACTTCCGGGGAGCTGCACAAGGCCGTTGCCACGGATGGCAAAGTGGTGAGAGCCGAGACTGGTTGGCTGACAGGGTGACCCCATAAGAACTCGCGTGTCAGGCTGAGTCCTTGGCTTTCTCCTGAGTTGAAGGGGTCCTAGAAGATGTGAGGCAGCGCACAGCCTGTTCAGGCTTACGTTTTAGGAAGCTCACCCTGGCCGGTGGCTGGTGTTGTGGACCGAATAGTAGCCCTCTAAGACGTGCTCGTGTTGTGATCCCTGGAACCTGTGAACATGACCTTATTTGGTAATAGGGTCTTTGCAGACGCGATGAAGTGAAGGTTCTCAAGTTGAGAGCATCCTGGATTTCCTCGGTGGGCCCTAAATGCAAAGACGGGTGTCGTTATAAGAAACAGGAGAGACACAGAGACACACGGAGGAAAAGAGCATGTGAGAACAGAGGCAGAGACTGAAGTGATGTGGTCATGAGCCAAGGAACACCTCGGGCCACCAGCAGCTGGAAGAGGCAAGGAAGATTTGCCACCTAGAGCCTTTGGAGGGATAATGGCCCTGCTGACACCTTGATGTCACACTTTCGGTCTCCAGAGCTGCTGGAGGATGAGTTCCTGTTGTTTTAAGTCCCTCGCTTTGGGGTCATTTGTGAAACAACCCCAGAGAAGACCGGGCGGGGGCAGCTGAGGAAGGAGACAAGGCTGTCCTGGGTGCATGAGGAGGTGGGACATCAGGATTGTTGGCAGGGTCCAGTCACCCTGGTGGAAGAGCTTGGGAGCAGTGGCTTTTTCCTGTCAAAGTTCTCAACTCTCGCAAATCATAGCAACTCTCCGGCTGTACCAGAATGGCCCAGGGGGACTGAGTTGTTAGCTTGGGAGTCCCTTTGGCGCTCTACACGCCCGACGCTCCATGCACGACTTCCTGCTTGTGGAAGGCACACAGATGAAGTGTGACATGGCATTGTGAGCTGGACAGTCAACAACATTCATTCATTTGGTAAGCTCCTAATGTGTGCCAGGCTGGGAAGGTCAGCCGAAGCCAGATCTCTAAGGGACACAGAGGAAAACCCCAGAAACAGAACCCCCCGTGACGCAGCCATTCTTTGCACATTCCCTTCGGGGCTCATCTGCCTGTGTGGGGACTTCGGTAAAGCTGGATTCAGCTTTTACGCACGCTGACACTGACTCACACGCTTTCTTCTGGTCGGAGCCGCCGACGTCCCAGCGAGAGCACCCCGTAAGCACCCCTCGCCCGGGGGTTGGCAGACGCCATCAGCGCTCCCAGTCCTAAGCCACGCCGGGCCAGCAAGGACTTGCAGCTAAGACGCCTGGGGGTGCCCGTGACCCCGCGAAGCAGCCCGGCGGGTCCCCGCTGCACGGGTACTAGGCGTGCGGCTCCCGGGGGAGGGACTCGAGGCTCTCGGGGGCGGGGCGTCAGCTCTCAAGGGCGAGGCACGTAGTGTTCAGGGGACAGGGCGGGCACAAGCCAGCCTCCCGGCCGACTCGGCCTGTGCGCCTGCGCCTGCGCCTGCGCACGGCCTGACGGTCAGTCCCCGCCCCCCCACCTCCGGGGGGGGGCCTGCCGGGGGCCGGGGCGGGGCCGGGGCGGGGCCGGGGCGGGTGCGGGCCGGGGCGGGGCGGGCGAGGGCCGGGCCGGGCCGGGCCGGGGCGGGCGGGACCGGGTGGCCGCGCGGGCCGTGAGGACCCCCGGACCCGGCCGCCGCGTGCGCGGGCCCCTTCTCCTTCCGGCGGGGGGGGGGTCTGGGGCCGTGGGGCGGGGCCTCATGGAGGCCGTTGGCCCGGACAGCTGCGGAGCAGGGGACAAGGCGCGGGGTGCCGAGGGGCGGCCGGCACCCGAGGCCAGGGTGCACTTCCGAGTGACGCGGTTCATCATGGAGGCAGGTAACCGCGGCTGGGAAGCGGGCTGGCGTTCCGGAACCTGCCTCTCGGAGGAGGGGACGCGCAGGACGCGGGGCTGGCCCTGCCGGCCTGGGGGGGAAGAGGCCCGGCTCAGGGGTACAGGCCCCGGCTTGCGTCCGCGCCCCGCGTGCCGGGCTTTGAGCTGCGAGGCGGCCGTGGTCACGGCCGTCTGTCGGACTGGCGCGCGGGCCCAAAGAGAGAGCGTGGAAAGGGGCTGGCCCCGGCTAGGAGGTGGCCGAGTCGGGGTGCCCCCGGCCGGCTGGCCCGCCGTGTCTTCAGGCCTG
The DNA here is from genome assembly GCA_028646485.1 of Cryptoprocta ferox. Taxonomy (NCBI): domain Eukaryota; kingdom Metazoa; phylum Chordata; class Mammalia; order Carnivora; family Eupleridae; genus Cryptoprocta; species Cryptoprocta ferox. Next base: position 1,824,014 of record CM053579.1, read on the forward strand.
TCTGCTCGCTTACTTGGTAGCGTGGAGGCTTTCGGCGCAGCTGTTGGTGAGGCTCCTGACGAGCCTTGTTGGCGACGTCCCGTCACACCGGGGACCCAGGCTGCCGCTAGCGTGGCGAGCCCCGCCGCGGTGGCCACACGGCTGTTGGGCGCCGCTGCCCCTAAGGCGAGACAATGAAGCGAATGAGGTTCCTGCAGAAACATTGTTTGTCTGGCGGTAGCACCTTGCTCCGCCGGCAGACGCTTTAGTTCCGATCTTTGATCTTTGTTACTTTGTGTGCGCTCTGCGGGAAACGGGTTTGGGTGAGGCTGCTATCAAGTCAAGGTCAGCAGAGCCTGGGGAAATGCTGCTGGACGGTTAAGCCCAATGATGTGCACATTTAATTTCGAGGAAGAGTCGCACAACGTATAAAGAAGGATGGCAGTGACCGCTCATGTGCTGCCGTGCATCTGCTTGGAGGGTCCGTGTAAAAACCAGGGAAGCCAGCTCCCCTTGGAGGATTTGCCTCACAAAACAAGATTTGGAGAGGGGGCGCCTGGGTGGCTCCGTCCGTTAAGCCCCGGACTGCGGCTCGGGTCACGACCTCGTGGTTTGTGAGTTCGAGCCCCGCGTCTGGCTCTGTGCTGACAGCTCACAGCCTGGAGCCTGCTTCCGGTTCTGTGTCTCCCTGTCTCTCTGCCCCTCCCTGTCTCTCTCCCCTTCCTCTCGCTCTCAAAAATAAACATTAAAAAGTAAAAAAACAAACAAACCCACAAGACCTGGAGGGTCATGTGCACCTTATCTGACATCTCTAGGAGCAAGGGGTCCCATGCAGGAACTGTCTATGTAACGGAAATTCAAATCTTGAAATGCTGAAAGCTCTTACAGGTACCACTCTCCAAGGACTTTTTTATACAGCGTATTGAACATGCCCTAGCCTGTAGTGTGAGGCTAAATACTGGTCCTCCATAGATGTCCCCATCCTAATACCCAGAACCTGTGACTGTTATGTCATGAAGCAAAGGAGATTTGGAGGTGGAATTAAGCATCTTCATATGGGGGAACTATCCTAGATTATTCACTAGGCCCGAGAGAATCACACCCATCACATCCTTAAAGTCAGAGGCAGAAGTGATAGGCCGAGTAGGCCATGTAATGATGGGAGCATAGTTAGAAGATGCTACACCTGGCTTTGAACATGGAAGGGGCCGTGAGCCAAAGATTGCAGACACCTCTAGAAGCTGGAAAGGGCAAGGAAACATTCTCCCCTGGAGGCTCTAGAAGGAACCTGCTGCTGACACCTTGGATTTAGCCCCCTTAAGACTCATTTCAGGCTTCTGACCACAAGGATTGTTAAGAGAAACAATGTCTGTTGTTTGAAGCCACTGAGTTTGCGGTAATTTGCTACAGTAGACCCAGGGAACTCCTACACCTCAGATGATATTGAACGTGGTCTTAATGATTGTTGTTCCCCACCTTCTTTCAGTCTATTGGATGTCATTTCACCTTCTTCTGTTAGCACTGGTCATTGTGAATTTATATTGGTTCTGGGACCCAGTGCAGTGATTTCCTTAGGAGCTGTCCAGAGGTGGGGTGGGGGATGGGCTTCAACCCCCAGATCAAACCAGCATGTGTTCCGGGTTTTGAGTTCTATTCCCTTTTCGGTGTGTCAGCCTTCTTCCCTGGTGGCTGTCTGTAGTTAATAGGTGTTGCTATTTTCCCTGCTCTGCCTGCAAGTTGCCTTTGACAGTCACCCTGCTGGCTTTATGCCTTTTTTAACTTTCAGATAAGGAAACCAGGGCTGAGTATAATCTTTAGTCGCAACACTGGGACTTTGTGGTATCTGTTTGATGCTCAGAGGTCTTTTTCACCTGCTGTCATCTTGGCCAGATTTTTGGATTTTTGTTAGGTGAGCCATGGGCATGGGGTGTACCTCTAGTTAAATGCTTGCTAAGGTAGAAACAGACACACAGCAGGGTGTGGTCCCATCTGTGATATCGTACAGAAGCTGATAGGCCAAGTGCTAAGTGAGGACTAGTCTGATCCGGAGCTTGGGTGTGTCTTGGGGGTGGCGGGCGGGGGGGGGGGTGTCGGTGGGGGACTTGGTGGAAGTAGCACTGAGGGGAACACTGCATTGGAGCACCACCCCCAGAGGCTTGTTAGCCCATTAGAATCTGAGAAGCGTGGCTCAAAACTCCTCAGGTCGAGGACCCAGTGAAACACCCAGCAGCCACAGCCAGCTAGGCTCGAGGACCTTGGTCTTGTCTGAGCAGGGGGTGTACACCTTCCGGGCCCAACCCCGTGCCTCCACTCACACTTCAGCAGAGGGTGGGCACTGGATTCAAAGTCTTCTCCTCCCTGCTTTCTCTTGGTAGGTGTCAAGCTAGGGATGCAGTCCATTGCCGTTGCCACTGCTTGTACCATTTACCATAAGTTCTTCTGCGAGATCGACCTGGACGCCTATGACCCCTACTTGGTCGCCATGTCTTCCCTTTACTTGGCAGGCAAAGTGGAGGAACAGCACCTGCGCACTCGTGACATCATCAACGTGTCCAACAGGTAATGGCTTCCAGGCCCATGCATTCGAGAGGACAGCTCTCGAGCTTAGAAGGAAGCACCGTGGGGGGCAGTGTCTCGAACCGGGACAAGAAGCACTAGCAGCAAAAGCAGGAATGAGCCTGGTGTCCGAAAGCCATGGGGGTCAGTGGGAGAGAAAGTGAGGCCAGATTAAGGGATCTCTCAGAGACCAGAAAGAGTGCAGAGGAGTTGGGTAAGGGGGAGGCCTCGGTGCCATGGGCTGGGGGACGTGGCTAGAGCACAGGGATCTTGGGAGACATGTGTCAGAGAAGATGTGTCTGGAGTTTTGGACAGGATGGATCAAACCAGTTGTGTTCTGTGGGACCTGCGGGACCTTCCAGTGCAGGGGAGGGCGTGGACTGAGCTGGGCAATTATTTTATTTAGATGGTATGAGAAACCGAGTCAGAGTGGCTAACAAGCATCTCTTGCCCTTGTGTGGGCACTGTGTTCTGCAGGTGGCACCTCTGCGTGCAAGTGGCCCTGGTCCTATTATTGTGGAAGGACATGGGGGTCCAGCCAGCCAGGCCGCACTGAGACCCAGGGGGCCCGGGAGGAAGCAATTTATGGAAAGTTACTGACTAGCAGTATGGCATAACCTTTCTAGAAACGAATGATTAGGAAAGAAAACGGTTTTGTGCTGCTTCTCTTTTAACAAACGGGACAGAAAAAGCACTCCTTACCCCCTAAGCATGACCGGTTCACAGCGTACTGCCCAAGACTAAGAAGAGCACAACAGGAGGGAGGGCTGCCAGAGTCCACCTGTAATTGCCAGGTCCCCAGCAGGGAGGACTGGCAGAGGGGAAATTGTGTGGATCGCTAATTAGACATGGCACCCGGTGGGGTGGGGGGTGTTCTGTGGGGAGGTTGGACAATGAGTGAGGAGCTAGGAAGGCTGAGTCATTGGTGAAGAATTTTGATCACTTGAGTGTGAATCCCACATCTTGGTGATCATGCGTAGGTGGGAGTGTCGTGGATGTATATGGTGTAAATAAGGACAGTAGGATCTGGAACAAAGGAAAGACAATCCGGGAAACATACAGCTGGAATACATTTGTTCTTCTGCATACAACATCCCCACGATATATTTAAACACCTTCCTTGGGCCCAGAGTAAGAGCCCCGGGCCTTGCCACCCCAGGTGGTAAAGGCTGTCCCTGATGCCGGGCTGAGTGTAACAGGAAGCGGTCGGTCCGGTGCTCTAGAGCTTCCGGTTCCTCTAGAGCAGCTGCAGAGAGCTCGTCTTTACACTTGGCATCTTACTGAGTGATATGGTACAGCCCGTCAGGGCTAAAGCCAGACGCTGGCTGCTTTTGTCTGCTGGTTACTGTTTTCATGCTATATCCTAGACATGCAAACGAAGGATGACTTATAAAAATGTAAGTAGGAGGGGCACCTGGGTGGCTCAGTCGGTTAAGCATCCGACTTTGGCTCACGTCATGATCTCCCAGTCCCTGAGTTCAAGCCCTGCACCGGGCTCTGTGCGGACAGCTCGGAGCCTGGAGCCTGCTTCAGATTCTGCGTCTCCCTCTCTCTCTGACCCAACCCCGCTCGCGCTCTGTGTCTCTCTTGGAAAAAACAGCAACAACAACAACGAAACATAAGTAGGATGGGCCGAAGAACGCTGCAGTTTGTATCTGGATGCCACGTGACCCGAGGGGCTCCTCAGGGCAAGCATTGCTGTCTCTCCGTGCAGGTACTTTCACCCGGGCAGTGAACCCTTGGAGCTGGACTCCCGCTTCTGGGCGCTGCGGGACAGTATAGTGCAGTGTGAGCTCCTCATGCTGAGAGTCCTGCGCTTCCACGTCTCCTTCCAGCACCCACACAAGGTACATGCTGGGGAACTGGCACCTGTTTCTGGAGGCACGAGTGGATCTTCCTTTTTTATCCTGGAAGTGCACCCACTGAACCTTCCAGAACATGCCGGGTGTGTGAGGCACAGCAGAGCCACAGCTTGGGCCCCGCGGTCCCCGGCCGCACACGGTGACTGGCTTGGTGGCCTCGCTTGTTCCGCTTTCTGGGTTTTCTCAGGCAGTTGTCATTTCAGCGTCTGCCTTTCTGCCTGCTTGGCCGAGGCCACGACCCGGGATCCCTGTGATTCTCTGACGCCCTCGCAGATCCCGTGACCCACATAGATGTATGCTCAGTGAGCCACGGGGAAACGGGGCTGCTTTCGTGATCTCCCCGAGTCTCTGGCCCTGAGACTAGGGGGTCCCCCGCGCTGCTCAGCTCACATCCTGCTCAGCTGTGCTTAGAAACCCACAAAGACAAGCTGAGTCACAAAGTTGAATAGCACACTTTTAACTGCTAGGAACACCCAAGGCCCAACAGGACTGTGCGAAACCATTCGAGTACTTGGATGTGGTACTTTGGGGCCCAGGCCCCCATGTGGGCAGCTTGGAAGGGTGGCCTGCAGGGACGCATGTGGGGCAGCGGGGGGTTGGGACAGGGGTGTCGTGACATGGGTCGTCAATGGGATTTTGCCTTTTTTCTAATTGACATTTTTATTGGGGCGCCTGGGTGGCTCAGTCGGTTGAGCATCTGACTTCGGCTCAGGTCATGATCTCGCGGTTTGTGAGTTCGAGCCCCGCGTCAGGCTCTGTGCTGACAGCTCAGAGCCTGGAGCCTGCTTTGGATTCCGTGTCTCCCTCTCTCTGTCTCTCCCCTGCTCACACTCTGTCTCTCTCTCTCTCAAAAATAAATACATATTAAAAAATTAAAAAAACTAACTGAAATTTCTATTGAGGTAATTATAGATTTGCAAGCAGTCGGAGGAAGCAACACAGAGATCCTATTTGAGATGGAGACTCAGATGTCTCAAATGCCCACTGTCCCCGAATGGAAACGTTGTATTGCTCCAGTCAGTGTAAAGCCGGGCCTTCGCGTGTTGCTTGCTTGTTACTTGTACTGCGCCTTCATCTGTCCACCGCCACAGTTACAATACAAACAACCCCATCACCCCCAGGGGTTCTTATAATCTACCCCCCGCCACCCTTCCGAAGCGCCTTTCCAATCCCGGAGAGCCCTGGTGGAGATGTTGACACTGTCGTGTTTTCGGTTGGTGGCATGATGCAGAGGAAAGGCAGGAGCCGCTCGGGCTCTGTGGGGGGGCGGTCGTGGCACCAAGTCTGAGGACGAATGGCACCGGCCAAGGGGCTTGGCAGGGAGGGGAGCGGCCTTCGCCTTCCGTCGGGTTGGGACGGGGTGTAAGGCAGCAGATGAGCACCCGGTTCCGTGCCGTGGGGGAATCCCACGCCTGCGTGTTCACGCCTGCGTAGTGGGCCCCTCAGTGCGTTTGCAGGTCCGGGCGGTTCAAGCAAAGCGGCTGTCTTCCCAGAGCGAGAGCTGACAGGCCGCTGAGCCGACGAGTCATTAAGAGTTTACGGCCAAGGGCAGCACGACTGGGAAACCCCGTCACCAGTTTTAGTCCTGAAAGCAGGCGTCCTGTCTCCGGGCAGTCCCCGGCCTCAGGCTGGGCACAGGGGCTGCTGCGATGTTCTGACCGGAAGATAAGGCCGCAATTTCTGGCGCTTGTGTTGGGCTGGGCAGGGGGATATGCCGAATGATCTCCGACGATGACTGCAGCGGGGCCCTGTGGTGGAGCCGGACTGTGGGAAGGGTGGCCATCGAGAGTGGCCCAGGCGGGTTCCAGGGGCTAGGCCAGGAGTTGACAGTGAGTGGGCACGAGGGGGCTGGGTCAGTGGGGAGAGATGATTTCAGGCAGAGGGAGCAGTAAATGCCAAGGCCATGAGGGAAGCGTGCTTGGCCTGTTCAGACATGGTAGGGGGTGGGGCAGGGCAGGCAGGGCTTGGGGGCCAGTGGAAGATACTGGGGCTTTTTCCTTTCTTCTTTTCTTTTCTTTTCTTTTCTTTTAAGTAGGCTTCACGCCCAGTGTGGAGCCCAACACGGAGCTTGAACTCACAACCCTGAGGTCAAGACTCGAGCTGAGATCAAGAGTCGGATGCTCAACTGACCGAGCCACCCAGGCGCCCCCAACTGGGTCTTTTTTCTAAGTTGCACAGGGAGCTGTTGGAGGGCTTGAGCAGAGAGATGACTCGATCCAATTTGTGTTTTCTGTGCCTCGAGACAGCTTAGGGGGAGAGCTGCTGGTGGGCAGCGGGGCTACAGTGCCTCACAGCGAGGAGTCAGGTGTCTCGGGACCGGAGCTCCAAAGGCCAATCGGCTGACTGGTGTGTCTTTGCAGTACCTGCTCCACTACCTGATTTCCCTCAAGAACTGGCTGAATCGTTACAGCTGGCAGCGGACCCCCATTTCCGTCACTGCCTGGGCCCTGCTGCGGGACAGCTACCACGGGGGGCTGTGCCTCCGGTTCCGGGCTCAGCACATAGCCGTGGCAGTGCTCCACCTGGCCCTGCAGGCCTATGGGGTCGAGGTGCCCGCCGAGGCCGAGGCCGAGAAGCCGTGGTGGCAGGTGAGGTGACTGCTGAGAATGCTGGCGTGTTCCCCTTTCCTTTGCCTGAGGACTTCCGGGAGTCCTGGTACCTTGGTGTCCGTGTTTCTTTGTAGTAATTATCCTCGAAGGCAGACACGGGCTGCTGAGGAATATTGAAGCTTGAATGTGGCCCGTCACGATAGTCTTAAGGCAGGGGCTCTCCAGCTTGGCACTGTGGACACTTGGCCCAAGGTCACTCTCTATGGCGGCACCATCCTGTGCTACCCTGAAGGTGCCAGGAGCATCCCCTGCCTCAGTCATGGCAACGGGAAATGTGTCCGGACAGTACCAGGTGTCCCGGGGTGGGGGCAGGCCCCGGTCGAGAGCCACTTTGTTCAACCAAGCACTTTTATTGGATTGAATGGGAGCTTGCCATAGGTCAGGGCGTACTGCACTTGGCTTCACGTCAGGAGAAGTTATAGGGGGTCCCCTAAAGAGATGGGTCGATGATAGGTAGAGAGGTGACAGATGGGCGGAGGGTGGGTGGGTGGCTAGGGGGTGGACAAGGAGCCTGATGGTGGGAAGATTCGCTGCCGAATCCACAGTGCGGTGTGTAGGCAGCGAGTCTGTGGGAAGGGCTGCCTTCAAGGACTTCTACAGCCCCATCCACCTTCCCCGAGTCGCCCCGACCGTTTCCCGCGGGGGGATTTGGAGATCGTTTGCGGTTTTTCCTTTCCCATACTTGAAGCTTGCTGCTCCTTTGTCCTAACACCTCAGTGTCCGGCCTTGCCCCGTGTGAGTTCTCCGCGAGCAGTGTTTTTGGTGACCGAAGCTTTCGTCCCCTGCAAAACCCCAGTGGCCAGAAATCTAAAATGTGTCATCTGTTTCCTGAACAGAGGGTGCCGCCTGGGTGCTTTCCCGCGTGCTCCTGGTGCCTCTCCTTTCCTGACGCTCCTCCCCCAGCCTGCGTGCCCTCCCTGGAGACCCAGCTTTCCCCTGCTTTTTGTTCTATTGCCCTTTGTTGTCTGTGGAACCCCCCCACCCCCGCCCAATCGCATTGTAAGCGCCTGGAGGGCAGGGATCTTGTCTGCTTTACCCGCTACCCTATGTGCAGTGCCTAGACCGGCACACAGTAGGTGCTCATGCATCCTTGAACACACACATCTGTAGTCCCGGTCTGAGGCGAGACGCGCCTCCTCTGGCAGCATGGGGTTGAAGGGGCATCTGCGTAGACAGCAAGTATTGCTCCATGCTGGGGCTTCTCGGGGACTTCCAGATCATGTGACCGTGGTGTCCCTGCTCTGTTGGTGTCGGGTGGTAGCAGAAGGGGCTGCCGCTTCCTGGCCCTGCTCACTGGGGGCACCTGGTGGGCATGGCAGCGCCCATCTCTTGGCTGCTTGGACCTGCGAAGCCATCGCTTGTTTCCCATTGTCTCGCTCGCCTCTGTTTGTGTCTTCCTTTCTTCTCGCCTTTCTTTTCACTTGCTTCTGAACTTCACTGGGCGCCACCTCACCGCCTCTGGCTCCCATGCATGGCCCTCACCAGAGGAAGGTGCCGGGAAGGAGTGGGGTGGTGCACCCCTGTTCACTTGGCTCTTTACCTTTTCTGGGTGGCTCTGGGCCACACGTGCCAGGAGCATCCGAAGCTGCCCTTTGGGCTCGTGACATGCAAGGACCAGTTGCCTAATGATAAGCGGCTCTGGATGACGCCCCCGCCTGCCCGGCCCTTGGACGCTGACGTCTGAGCTGGGAAACACTTTTCCTCCTCGCATGCTCGCCACCGCCCTTCTTGCAGTAACCGCCTGTCTGTGGTCACTTGTCTCCTGGGGGCTGGGGCTTTGCCATACTGGTCGGGACACTTGGTTGAGCCTGATGTGCTTCTCCCCCAGCAGCCTGCCTGCACTGGAGTATGACAGTGACGAGGCAGGCCTTTGTGCCAAGCTGTGTCGAGCCGCTGGGCAGACGGGGCCCTGACTCCCAAGCCGTAGCATGTTGTAGCAGGTGTCAGAATCTCTGTCCTTGCTAAGGCTGAATACTATTCCATGGTGTGGATCGAGCACATCGTGTCTGTGCGTTCCTCCGTGGATGGACGCTACGACTGCTTCCAGCTTCGGGCCCGGGACTACTTTTTAACAGTCTTTCTCGGCTTGAGGTCTCCAGGGACACACAGGTGGTGACTGTGGCGAGCAAGCCCAAGCCCGTATTTCTGAAGCATTAATTTTCTACCCAGAGTCTGGGGTGAAATGGCCAAACTTCATGAGCCAGGGCTTAGGGGATTTTCAGGTCACTGTTTCCTAGCTGTGGTAGTAGCTTGTGGAAGGTCCGAGCTTTCTTTGGGGGCTGTGGAGGGGGTGGACTCAGGTCTAGGTTTTGCCCTGGCTTGGCCCAAAGTCTTAACCTCCTGGCACTTTGGTTCCCCAGGCAGCAACCTCTGGGACCAAGGTGGGCCACAGCATCAAACCAAGGTCTCCTTGTTTTGCCTTTTACTTGCCATGTCATCAGGGGTCCCCGAGGGCACCCTCGGGCTCGATGCTTCACCAGGCGGGCCCCGGAACTCAGCGGAGCCGTCATACCCGTGGTTATGGCTGATACGGCTAATGGCAGTGAGCGGATACAGGCTGGGATCAGCGAGGACGAGAGGGGCATAGGGCAGGGTCCGGGAGACACCAGCAGTGAGCTTCCAGGTCCCCGGCCAGCGGGATCATGGGGCAGGGCGGTCCGTCCC
>CM053579.1:1834183-1847517 GCA_028646485.1 Cryptoprocta ferox
ATCACGCTGCTGGCATAGATGCCCGGCAGGGATCTTGGCCTCAGGGAAACTGAGACCCTCTCATCAGGCAGGACGTGCCAGGGGCCTAGAGGTCCTTTCCCAGGGGCTGGGCAAGGGCCACAACTTCCTTGGGAACATGCAGGGTTAGCCCTGAGCCGCACACTCCTCTTGGGTTGGGCCCCAGGCCCCCGGGAGAGTTTGACAAGCTCTCCCCCGCACAGTCAGGAGGTCGTCTGGTCCAGGTGGTCTCCAGGGACCAGCCCATGGTGGAGCGGGCTTTGGGTGATCTAGCCTGCTAACTTCTGGAAATGGACTCCTGGCCCAGCTCGGTCAGCAAGTCCCTGTCCCATCAGGGCTGGATGATCACCAAGGCCTCTTCCATCTGGAATGTTCTCTGCTTTGTGATCAACCTTGGCAGGCTGGAAGTAAACTGGCTTTGCAGAGAGCCACCATTATTTGTGATAGCCAAGTCCCTGTGCGGTGTGATTCCGCGCTTTCTGGAGGGTGCCTTGTTTACCGCAGAGGGAGTCTAATCAGAACCTGTTTTCCTTCTCCTTTCTAGGTGTTTAGTGACGACCTTACCAAGCCAATCATTGATAACATTGTGTCTGATCTCATTCAGATTTATACCATGGACACAGAGATCCCCTAAGGCCCTGGTCCAGGCCTGCCCAAAGAGAAGCCCGGGATGCTCTGCCGCCTGGGGACAGCACCACCACATCGCTGTGACAGCTGGTCCCCAGAGGACCAGCCGGGAGGACTGGTTTTGTGCTTCTGGAGACAGGCTGGTGAAGGCGATGACGTGCTGCCACTTTGATTCTCATGCTTTGACTGTCCCTAGCAGCTGTGGTCCAGACGGTGATGGGAGCCATACGTCCTGCGGGCAGGCCGGGGCGGGCCAGGGGAAGGGCCCGCAAGGCGTCCCTGTCTGCTTTTGTCCTTTGAGAGGGCACCAACTGCAGTTGAGCCGTGACATCATTGGAAGGAAAATCAAAGAACAAATGAGACTGTACCCTTGGGGATTTTTTAAAAGCCAGATTTATAGAAAGTATGAATGTGTGACATAGATGGAATTATATTTTGTGTAATAAAAGATGATACAAATCAAATGAGACCGTCCCGTCTTTCTTCTACGGCCTGTGCTGCTCTGGGCTTTTGATGGGTGCCATCCAACCTCAGTTTCCCCTAAAATGCTCTCTCCAGGCGGAACTGCCCCTCGTGCTCCTGTGGTGTTCTTGGGGCAGGGGTGTCCATCGCTTTCTGATGGCGTGGTGGCCGGCGTGTCCTCATGTCACAGTGGCATCCCCCGAAGGGGTCCACATGTCCTCACTCCTCCACTGGGACATTCGCAGAGCTTGGCAATCGTCCTGCTCAGTGAGTGAGCATTACTTTTGGAAAGGAGGATTAAGGAGTATCATTGGGGTTCAAAAATCCCAGATCTGACCAAAAGGTAACTAGGAAGTAGTTGATGTTTGTTTTTTTTCTTAAATGTCAAGTCAAAAGAAAAAAAAAAGTCAAGTCAACGACTCTACATGTGGAGTCTAAAAGAACTGCTTTTGGGTGCGTCAGAAACAGAGCAGTCTAGGTGGTTCTCCCCTGGGAATTCCTACTGGGCTTGACACACAGTGGTGGGGCTGTCTTTAGTAGTCACTGGGACTGTCCCAGGTGCCTTCCTGCCTTTGGGAAGTTGTCACCAGCAGAGCATGGGCTCTGGATACTGGCTGCCGTGTCCTCCGGTGCCCACGGGTGTGGGAGCTGGCTGGAATGCCTGGGGTCACCCAGGGTGCCTCAGAGCACTTGTCTCTGGTGGAGGAGACACAGGGAGGGCTCACACACTGGTGACAAGTCAGGCAGCGGGGCTTGCTTGAGTTTACTAAGCAGTTGTGTTATTTGTCCTCAGGATGAGGGATCAGAGTAAATGTCCACTTTTCCACCATGTCCTTTCCATAGGTGTCACGTAGCTCACCTGGGAGCTCTCTGAGGACGGGGCTGGGGCTCTGAGCACAGAGGGGTGGTGAGGGGTCAGCCGGCAGGCCTCTGTGAGCAGCTTTCACTCTCACTGGTCCTCTCTGTCTTCTGCTATTGAAAAAGTCCCTTGTCTCCTGTCGAGTCCTTCCTCCCCACAGGCTGGGCCCAGGCACCACCCCCTGTATCCCAGTCTTGCCTGTCCTGCGTTGACCGGGCACTGCCCTTGGCCAGCACTTACTGTTGATTTGAAGAGAACTAGGTGATGGAGGTTTCATTTGCGGATTCTCTGTCTTCTCTCCCCTGACAAGATCACAGCCTCTTAGAGAAGCTTCGATTTCTTTGGAAATCTTTGGATCTCAAGGTTTAGCCTCCAGCAAGGCGGCTGCCCCCCCCCCCCGATGTGAGGTCATTTTCTCAGCTCTCAGAAAACAGAACCCCCAGCTCTGGATGGGAAGGCTAGGTAGAGGGTACGGTAGAAGCCTCTAGAGAGCTCTCTCCATCTGCACCTGTTCCAGTGTGCTTCCTTCCCACCCCCTGCCCAGGACTTACCAGAAAGAAGAGAGAATAGTTGGGTGCCTGGGTGCCGCTCCCTCCGGCTGTTTGAGTGAACATCCCCAGCCCTGGAGTAGAGCCGCTGTGCCGAACGGGGAGAGCGAGGTTCCGTGGCTGTGGTCTGCTGCGGCCAACGGCAGGCTTTCTGGACTGTTTGTAGCTCTAGGTTTCCTTTTACGATGCCTGCATAGCCGGCAAGTTCCCCTCTGTGGGACTCAGTTTCCCACTTTGTAAATTGAGCAGGTTGGCCCAAATGAGCTACGGTTGCTGCTTGCTGTTTTAAAATTCCTTGACCCACCTGTGTGCCTACCACACTGCCCGGGCGCTTGCTGGCTTGTGTGCTGGCCTTGGGGCCTGTGCTGTCCGTGCTCCTCACTCAGGGGTGTCTATATTTTCCTGATGAAGGAAAGGGATTGGTCAGCAATAAGGGATTGAGGTAAGATTTTCTAGAACCCAAAGCTTCCAAGAGCTTTTCAGTCCAGAGCATGTCTTTTTTATTTTAAGCCCAATGGAGGACTCGAACTCAGGACCCTGAGATCAAGACCCGAGCTGACATCAAGAGTCAGACGCTTAACCAAGTGAGCCCCCAGAGCATGTCTCAATTACGATATCGTGATAAATGGCTGAGACTTGCTTGGCCTGTCAAGCCAGTGGGAGGAGGGGGACAACCCAGGTCCCGTGAGGGACTCGGCCTGTCTCTTGCTTTCCAGCTGTGGTTGAGTGAATGGTGTCCCCCAAGAGACGTGTCCTTATTTGGAAAACCCCTGGAATGTGGGGATGGGTCCTTATTTGGAAATAGGGTCTTTGTCAGTGTCAGATGAGATCCTGCAGGAATAGGGTGGGCCTGAATCCAATGTGACTGGTAGCTTTATAAGAAGCGGAGGATAGACACAGTGACAGACAAAGGCAGGGAGAAGGCCATGTGACAACAGAGACTGCAGTGACATGTCTCCTGGCCAAGGAAGGCCACGGACTGCCAGCAACACCAGAAGCTAGAAGAGACGAGGACGGATCCGCCCCCTAGAACCTTCGGAGGGAGCTCCGCCCTGCCCGCCACCTTGCTTTCTGACCTCTGGCCGCCAGCTTGGCTACCTACCGAGTCTTTCCCACGGGAACCTGGGCCATATGTGACAGCAGGAGTGGGAAAGAGTCTCCACAGACAGAAATGAACAGCGTTGGGGCCGCGCAACATCTCTCCATAAGGTACGAGCTCTCTCGATACAGAGCTTGGCTCAAGCTAGACGTACTTAGCCTTGTGGCTCAAGATGGACTCACACGTCGATGAAGCGAGCTCGGGCTCTTTGCTATTTGTTTTTCTGCTGTTTTCTGCTGTTTGTCTTTTTGCCTTTTTTAGAAGTATGGCCTCTGGTGGTTGGGAGGGGACTTAGAAGGCATGTTTCTCCTTTCTTGGCAGCTTCCCTGGAAAATGCACCCGCTGGCAATGCCAAGTTTAAAAGGGTGATGTGTGGAGTGGAGCAATAGAAACACAAGGAAAGGAGATGGGGGTAGTCTGGGCTCTGTCACCGTGTCATTTGCGAATTTGGGACCAGAGCTGCCTTTGTGGCTCTGTTGGCAGAGGAGAGGGGTGGGTCACAGAGCACAGATGTCCCCCCAACAGGTGTTCAAAGACACCTAGTGAGCAAAGGAATGGAGGGGGGAATGACCCATGGAGCTAGGGAAGGAGTAAAATAATGGGGTTTCTTTTCATGGCTTTGGATTAAAGAGGGAGTGTGTGATTGGAACCCTTGTGCACTTCTGGGGGGGGTATAAAATGGTACAGGCACTATGGAGAACACTTTGGCGGTTCCTCAAAGAATTAAACATAGCATTACCATATGACCCAACAATCCCACTTTTGGGTGTAGCCCCAAGAAGATTGAAAGCAGGGACTCAAACAGATATTTGCACACCTGTGTTCACAGCAGCCAAGAGGTAAAAGCAACTCAAGTGTCCGTTGACGGATGAATGGTTAAAGAAAATGTGGTCTATGCATTCAATGGAATGTTATTTGGCTTCAAAAAGGAAGGAAATTCTGACACAGGCTACAACATGCATGAGCCTTGGGGACACTGTGCTGAGTGAAATCAGCCAGTTACACACAGAAATTGTATGATTCCAGTTCTGTGAGTTCCTTAGAGTAACTCTGACATTCATGGAGATGTGAACTCAGATTCACAGAGACAGAAGGGAGGGTGGGCAGCAGGGGCTGGGGGAGCAGGCTGGGGAATTAGTGTCTCATGGGAACAGATTTCAGTCTGGGGAGAGGAAAATGTGCTGGAGACAGATGGGGGGGATGGTTGCACAGCACTGTGAAAGTACTCCACGTCACTGAACGGTTTGCCTAAAAGTGGTTAGGACGGTATCTCGCATATTGTATATATTTTGCCATAATAAAAAGAAAAAGAGGGAGTCCACATGTGTGCCCGACTCTCACATTAGGGTTGGTGTTCCCAGCCCTCACCTTCCTTTGAGGATGGCGGCCTAGACATTCAGCCTAGGCTCCTCTAGGTCAAGACAGTCAGAGGGCCACCACGCAGACCTCCACTAGGAGCGCCTCGGATCCCACAGGGCAGGCGAGCCCTTTCTTCCTCCCGTCAGGATTGGGAAGGTGGCCACAGACCCAGGCGGCGCTCTGCCTCTCCTGGGGCTCATGTCGGCCTGGCGAAGCAGATGAAGACACCTCCTTTTCATTCCGAATGAGAATTCACCAAAAACTAATAAATTACACACGTGACCCAGACTGGGACTGTAGGAGCCTTTCATTTTTTTTTTTAATACACAGAAATTTTGGACTATTCTTTTAATTAGGAAATTCAGCTACAGACTTTAAATTATTATGCATCTGGTCTTCCTCGTTAAGATAATTTTTGTTCATCTTTATAACAGGCAGATAAAAATGTAAAACGCATTTAATAACTGAACACAGTTGACCAAGCCATTCCGTATAATACGCTTTATAGAGAGGGGCTTCCTGATGAGACAGGTCCCTCGGCCTGAAGACTGTACAGAAAGCAGAGCAACAATCCAAGGTCATGGCGCCCCTTTTCCGAACCCCACACCCGGAGGAAAGGCAACCTAGGGACTAAACAATCGACACGTACGGTAGGCAACTTTGTACAGCAGCAGTGAGGGTTTTTTTGAAATCTATATTGACCATTAGTTCTACTGATGTGTCTATAACAGAGAATGAAAACAAGCCCGTGAGCAGAGCGTTGCAGCTTATCTTCTTCAATTGAAATATTTCCAGTTTTATTTCTAGTTTAAGAACACACAGACCCTCAACAAATTGAGTTGCCCTTTTTGTTGTTGTTTAAACAAGGACATTAGGGAACAATTTACAAATGGGTAACATTCTCAATGTGCCCTTTGGAATAAAGGGATGGCTTTAAGTTATCTGTAGCTGGCATTTTAAGTGGGATTTTCTTTTCTAACTGAAATTCCTTTGCCCGAGATTTGACTACTCCCGCTCAGGGGTGACGTGGCGTTCCTGTTAACAGTGGGAACTGAGCGTGTTTTGGATGTCAACCTGGGTGTTCACAGATGCGGGTGGAGCCTTGCCGCCTGTCCACACCTGCAGTTCCCATTCCTTCCCGCATCCCTCAGCTCGTGGATGGCCCTCAGCGGCTCAGCCCCAGGCCCAAGTGATAGGCACACATACCTGAACTGCCTCTCTGCAAAACGCGAGACACATGAAATCGAAAGGTAAAGGGACCTCTGCTTTTTCTGCACTTCCCTCCCTGGTCAGTGTGCGTTCAGGGGAAACTGAGGCTTGGCACGAGGCGTGCCCACACTGCAAGGAGAGGCTCCCGAGGGAACCGTCTGGGGAGCCCAGGCCCAGCTCTCCCACGTGCAGACAGGGTGCTCAGCCGCCATGGCAAAGCTGACCTCCTCAGCCTTCCCCGCTCGTGAAAGAGAGCCCCAAGTGTGA
Source organism: Cryptoprocta ferox (assembly GCA_028646485.1). Lineage (NCBI taxonomy): Eukaryota > Metazoa > Chordata > Mammalia > Carnivora > Eupleridae > Cryptoprocta > Cryptoprocta ferox. Next base: position 1,840,632 of record CM053579.1, read on the forward strand.
ACGGCGTGGCAGCGACGAGGTGCCATTGCTCCCAGGGGCTTTGCTCCTGCATCTGCTTTCCCCCATGTCACTGTAGGTGGCTGCAGACGCATAATCCCTGCCTTTGCGGTTATAGTTGTCCTTGAATGAGAAGATCTGGGTCAGAAGAGTGCTTTGGTGGGTGGTGACTGAGAACTTACCCCAGTCACTCGACAGACACCGCAGCACAACTTCTTGGTTGCGGTCATGTCTTGAGTTGCGATGGTACCTCTTCCTCTGCCACTTTCTGCCTGATTCTTGCTGCTCTCCCCACCCCCCACCTCTGGCCCTGGCTCTCCTGGGGTTGCTCCAGGAATTCTGGGTTCTCCCAAGGCATCAGCGAGGCGGGGGGGGGGGGCGCTTCATACTGTTGAAGTTGGGGTGCGGACAAAGAAAGCCCACCAGCCAGAATCCAGGACTTGGAGTTGAAATGAAACAAAACCGAAAGCAAAACTCCCCTTTCCACCCACTGGAGGGGATCATTCTCATCAATACTTTGGTATTTTCCTTTTAAATAAAAAATTCCATTGAAAGGTTTTTTTTTTCTCCCCCTCTATAGGCAGGGGTCTCAGAGTGCAAATGTTCCCATTATAACCGCTCCAGCCTCATGTCCCTGTCCCCGACCTTCTCAGGAATCTCAGCAGCAACATCCCCGGGAACTGTGAGGGGAGGAAGGGCTGGGATGGAGAAGGGAGGCTGGGCGGAAAGTGGGGGGCAGCTGGGGGGGGGGAGGGAGGGAAGGGGAGGGGGCAAGCAACCGAAAAGATATTCTTGCAGCCTAGTTCCCTGAAAAAAACCTGCCACACTAAATAATGAGATTTCAAAATGAAAACACCCGATAAGAGGAATGGAAATATCATGCTGATAAATAGCTCCTTATTCTTTAAATATGCATCTGGTCAAATAGGTGCGTATCTGTCTATACGCACGCTCATACCTATGCACGCACGCGCACACACGGACTGCACATGTGTCCTGGGGAAGCGGCGCTTGGTGGTGGCGCAGGTACATCGCAGGCGGCTCCCAGCGTTGGGCTGTCCGGGCGGGCACCCTTCCCCGGGCCGGCGAAACAGCGTTCCTCGTTTCTTCTTTTTGAACGAACCGATTGATCCAGTTGCTCTCCGGCGGGTGCCGCGCAGCTCCCGGGGAACCGCAACCGGCCCCTGCCCCGCGGCCCCCCCCCAAACAGCGCCCATCTGGTGGAGTCGTAGTGTTCGTTAAAAAAAATGCTTCGATAGAAAAAAGGGAAACACAGCTCTTGTCACTCTCTAGTTTCTCCCTCTTCCTCTTCGGTCCCGGGTAAGAAGCCTTGGATGGATCGGCTTCTCGCAAGCGCCGTCCGAGCACCATCTTCAGCCGCCTTGGCCGTGCTCTCCTTGCAGGCCTGCGCCATCCCGCCCGAGTGCGCGTGCGTGCGGTGTGCGCGTGCTGAGAGCAGGTCCCTTAGAGGGACGTCTCCACGCTGTGGAGCGGGCTCCCGGGTCTAGAAGAAAACACTGACGAGGTAGCTGACTTGGTGCCGTGCGTGGTCAGGTAGATGCCGCTGTCTATGGCGTTGTTGTTCTGGTTGGGGGACGGGGGCGGGGGGGCCCGCAGGCGCTCCTCGTTCTCGTCCACGTCCGTGTCATCGATGAGTGGGATGTTGTGGGTGTAGTCATTGATCAGAAACTCGGGCGTCGCCATGAAGTTATGGATGGAGGTCTTGGATTCTGGTTTCTCCAGGCCTTCATAGAGCGAGCTACGGAACGCTTTCACCACCCGGATCTGGAGTGGGAGGTGCAAGGACAGGGGCCCGAGGTGGGGGCAGGAAGAGAGGGAGGGAGAATGGACGGAAGGAAAGGAGGAGGGGAGGAAGGAAGGAGGGATGGAAGGAGGGAAGGAGGGAAGGAAGGAAGGAAGGAAAGAAGGAAGGAAGGAAGGAAGGAAGGAAGGAAGGAAGGAAGGAAGGAAGGAGAGAGACAGTCAATGGCTGCCTAATGCTGGCAAGTTCCACCCACACCAGTAGCACAAGGTCACCGCTGACAAATGGTCATCCATTGGAATGGAACAACTGGGGCAGCTCTGCGTGGTTGCAGTAAGGTTTTCAGGTTTGGGTCTATGTCTCACCAACCGATCCGTATGCAGGACAAAGGGCAGTAGCGTTCTCTAGGCTGACCTGTGCAGCAGTTTGGAACCCAAGAGTGATAAATGCATGGGGCTCTTAGCTGCTAGCTCCCCTTTCCCAGCTCCGGGAGGGGGGAGGACCGGCTTAGGTAGCCCCCGGGCCCTCTCGCAAATCTGAATTCCAACTTGGTAGGACAAAAGGATGATTCGAAAAACGGAGAATGGTAGAGAGTGGACTCTCCACTTTCTCTTCCCGGAAAGTTCTCGAGAACTTTCCGGGAAGAGAAAGTCCCCAGCCTATGGTCACATGGCCAGCTTTCCTCGAACAGGTCTCCCTCCCTGGCTTCTCTATAGATCTCTTCTCTGTCCCGTCAGCTCCTGTGACTGTACCCAGCACCAACCATGCCGGGACCCACATGGCTGTCAGTCTTTCTGCTGCTAAGTGCACTGGCCACTTCTGTGTCTCCATGTTATTCGATCTCTCCGGGCCACCCGACACAGCTGACTGCCCCTCTTCCTGGAGAGCCCTCCTGGTTTCCCTGCCCGCTGCTGCTGCATGGCCCTCCCCCTACCTCCCTGACTGCTCTGGCCCTGTCTCCTCCATTTCCCCTTCCTTCATCCCATGGTTCCCAAGAGCCCCGGCCTGGCACTGGTCCTCCTCCTCTCTGTTCATATGCCCAGGCCCACCTCCTCGCCTGGGACTCATCTGGCTACAATCAGAGACTGTGGCCCAGGCCTCTCCTCAGAGCTCCAGACCTGAGAGCCTGTCGCTCTCCCACCTGGAGGCATCCAAGACAGAAAATGGCCCCGCTTTTGATTTGCACCCACCAAGCCTATCCTGCTTGGACGCCCTGACCCACCGAGATGGTTCCTCGAGCCTCCCTACAACCCTCCTGGCCTGCGGCTGGTGCATCTTGTTGGGTTGTCGTTTCCCTCCGAGGACTCTTCTGGCTGTGCCTCTCCTGCCCTCAGAGGCGGCACCTCACAGTCGGGCGCTGCTTGCCGTGCAAGCCTCACCCACCCTGTGCTCGCTCCTCCCCCCCTTCACCTTCCACACCAGTAACTTTTAGTCCCTGGAATCCGCCATATTCTGCCTCCACTTGGCCTTTTCTGTGTCGTGTTCCTGGCTGCTCCACTGGCATTTGCAGACCTCAGATCAGCATAACTCTCCACAGGGAAGACAGCCCACAGTGCCCGATCCCTGGCTACAGTGGCCCTCGGCCCCAGCTGGGCTCAGGCACCTCCTACAAGATCGTGCTTCTGAATTGCCCCTCGTCTCTTCAGTCCCACCTGCACTTAGATGCGTGCTCAAAGGTCGTCAGGTTTATGAGCCACAGAGCTGCTGCCTCTCTTTGTTCCCTCCCTGGTCCCCCACCCTGGGCTCCCTCTTGGTTCTAGAAGCCAGAGTCGACCTCTGCTGGGCAGAGGGAAGGCCTCTGCAGGGCCCCACATGAGCCAGCTGGCCTGGTGCTGAGATGGGGAAGCGAGCTCCCTATGGCAAACTGTGGCCCAAGGGCTAACACTGGCCCTCAGTTTGGTTTTATAAATAAAATTTTACTGGCCCACAACCACGCCCATTAATTTCTGCATGGCTTATGGCTGTCTTCAAGATCATAAGGCAGAGTTGGGTAGTTGTGACAGAGATCTGGCTTGCAAGCTAAAAATAATTACTCTCACGTCCTTTATAGGAGAAGTTTGCCGCCTCCTGGTTTAGACCATGAATCACACTGCTGACAATGAGTCTCTTTCAACCCTCCAGCGTCTGGAACGCAGGACTGTCACTGCTTGGCCAAGCACAATTTAAATCAATGTACATCAGTTGAACCTCAGTCACTTGAGTGCAAAAATAATCAGCCAAAGAGCTCCATAAAATTGGAATTTTCTAACTCCAAATCTTAAGTCTGGGTAGGACTTTCTTTGAATTTGGTGAAGTCACACCTTCTGGATTACAGATGGTCAACTATTGGCACTCAGTTCCCTAATTCCCCAAGATGGGCTTCTGAGAAAGGGGTAACACAGAAATTGAGGTGCTCATCATTTGACCTTTTTAATGAAAAGAAATAGAATTCACTTTTTGGAGTCACTGCAGAGGTGGCCTCATTGTTTGGGCCTTTCCAGAACTGTGGGAGAGCTACCAGGACGTTTGTTGTGGCTACGTGGCGGTGGTGGAGAAAGGAGAGTGAGCTGCATCCCGAGGCCCTTGACCCTGGGGGCCTTTGTGGTAAGTTTCCCAGTAAGGATCTGAGGACTCGGGCTACACCCTTGCCTCTAGCTGAGCTCGTCCCCTCGGTTACATCTGGGTCACATGATCAGGCCAGAGCCCTGCTGAGACCCACCTCCGGTCTCCCTGCACTTTAATGACTGTCCTGCCACTAGCCTTGTTTGCCACCTATCAACCGAGCGTGGCACGGAGCAGTCACTCAGTCACCAACAGGGGGTGCCAAGGCCTCTCGTGCAAACACCCGGTTGGGGCTCTTGGGGCTCCTGTCAGCCCAAGTCTCTTCTGGCCTTCCCACAGGTCCCACTTCCCCGCCTTCCCGTCCTGGGCTGTTAACACATCGCTGGTATTGGTGTCACTATGGGAGTTCAGGATGTTCCCGTCAAAAGAGTGACCAAGGCTGAGCGGGAACAGTGCCCTTCCCCTCAGGCCTCCTCAAGCTACTCTCCCAGCCTGGGACCGTCCTAGGGGCCCAGGGTGGAGTCCCTCAGGTCACCTCTCCATCTCTACCACTCCCAAGGGGACCTTGCCACCCTCAAGGCTGTCAGTGCCACGGACAACCTCCACCTATGCCTGCAGCCAGCACGCCCCCCTGCTCCTTCACCTCCCCTTGGGTGGCCGAGGGCTCTATCAGATTGACGGAGGCTCGGGAGGACCCTCGGCCTTGGCCCTGTCAGCCCTGATCTTCCGGTTCCAGTGCAGGGCTCCCACCAAACACAGAGGCACCTCGGCCCCCGACCCCAGTGTCGTACATCAGCATGCCCCATGGGCCCTAGTTCTCCAGCCTCTTCACGGTGGAGGCCCCTCTACCTCCACTGCTGTTGCCATATCTGCAGGGCCCTGGAGGCCCCTTGGGACTCACAACCCCCCAAGGGCAGAGACCCTGGCTGCCTGGTCTGCTGATCTCTCCCTGGCTCTTGCCTGTGTGCCTGACGTCCCTGGGGTGCCTTGCAGCCTCCCTCCTCTCTGACTGTTGAGTGGGGCCTGCCCTCCCCAGCCTAGCTGGTGTGGGGACTCCAAACATCCCAGCAGGCGAAGGAGCTGCTCTGGGTCCACTCTGTGCAGTGCGGCAATTCACTGAACTGAACCCCCCAAAACTCCATTTTGCTGTAGGTTAATTTGAAAGTAAAAGACACGAAAGCACTTTCCAGTAAACTTGACTCCTAGGGTTACAGCCAAGGTGTCTGGGAAGGCCGGGGAGGATCAGGTCAGGCTGGGGCTGGAGGTCCTACCCGGTAGCTTCCTGTCTCACCCCAACTGAGACCCGCCATGCCCTCCCGCCTCCCCGGGCCCTCCCCCCCCCCATTTCCTGTCGTCGGAGAGGCAGCCCTGCTTGCTCCCGCACTGCCCAGTGGCCCACCCTGGCCCCTGCACCCACTCACGGATGTTGCCTCCCCGCTTGCCTAGCCTCCTCATTTGTCTTCTCTTAAAAGAGACCCTCTCTTGGCGCCGCAGTCCCCTCTAGGTGCTGGCAACGGCCGCTAGGTGCTGGCCCTGTTCCCCAGGGACCTCCCCAGCTGGGCACTCATTGCTCCCCATGCCACATCCCTGCTTCCTGGCTGGATACGGGTCTGCAGGGTCTCTGTCCTCCCCCAGTTCCCTCACATCTGGGGGCCACAGAGCTCATTTTTTGGACCTTTTCTCTTCATCTATACCCACACATTTCCTAGGTGTTCGAATCTGCTGTGGCCTTAGGTACCATCTGTCTTCTAATGTGTGCCACGCCTGTATCTCCAGACTCAGGGCTCCTTTAGCTTCACCCCCTGTCCCATGCCTCCTTCCTGGTCTTCTTGCAACTGCCCTTGGCCTCTATAGTCTATTCTCTGCATGGCAGCCCAAGAAATCTTTTCAAATAAAAGCCAGAACAAGCCACATCCTCCGCTGGTCTAAACCCTTCAGTGTCCTGCAAAGTCAGGGCCCGCCTCAGGCCGTTTTCTTTCTCATCCTTCTTTTCAGTCTCCAGCCTCAGCATCTTGGCTCTTCTGGGAAGAATACTGGCACACCCTTGCCTCAGGGCCTGTGCACAAGCTCTTCCCCATTGAGCCTCAAGGCTCCCTCTCACTTCCGTTCCTGCCGATGAGCTCAACCCTCCCATCTCCCTCAGCAACCCTGCGTGGTTCGCCTTCCACTGCCCCCCATTATTCTCTCCTCTGTCTCCTGTCCATAGCCCCCTGAAGGCAGGGCTCTGTCTGATTCACGGGCCTCCCCAGCTCCCAACACCCAGCACAGTGCCTACACCCAGCAAGGGCTCAGTGAGTGGGCGGCTGCTGAAAGTCTTCTCCAGAAACATCACACCTGCCCTTTCCCCTGCCTAGGCTGTTCTGCCAGACTGTCCCGTGCTGGCTTTTTCTCTTTATTCAGAACTCGGCTCACACATACATCCTTCTAGAGGCTGTCCCAGACACTTAGCATAAGCTTACTTCTCTGTTCCTTGCTGTCCGCTGCCCGCCCCCACACGTGAGCGCTGGCCTGCCTTCACCTGAACCCTGAGCTCCGTTAGTGGGGACAGGGTGGGTGAGGGTCCAAACTCCCAGCACCACGCCAGCC